>JACXGM010017772.1:0-19506 GCA_016801145.1 Umbra pygmaea | reverse complement strand
CAGACAGACAGACAGACAGACAGACAGACAGACAGACAGACAGACAGACAGACAAGAGAGAGAAAGACAAACAGACAGACAGACAGACAGACAGAGAAGAGAAAGACAGACAAACAGACAGACATACAAGAGAGAGATGGACAAACAGACAGACAGACAAGAGAGAGACAGACAAACAGACAGACCTGTGAGAGAGAGACAGACAAACAGACAGACCTGTGAGAGAGAGAGAGAGACAGACAGACAGGCAGGCAGACAGGCAGGCAGACAGGCAGGCAGACAGGCAGACAGGCAGACAGGCAGACAGGCAGACAGACAGACAAGAAAAAGACAGACAAACAGACAGACAAGAAAGAGACAGACAAACAGACAGACAGGAGAGAGACAGACAAACAGACAGACAGACAGGAGAGAGACAGACAAACAGACAGACAGACAGACAGGAGAGAGACAGACAAGAGAGAGACAGACAAACAGACAGACCTATGAGAGAGAGACTGTAGGGGCGTCAGGTGTCTCTGTGTTTAGGGAGTCGGGATTGTAGTCATAAATCTGCCAGTTAAATTCTCGAGTGGTATAAATTTGAGGTCAACCCATAATGATTTTTCAACTCCAATACCGATTATTAGGAGACCAAAAAAGGCCAATCATAATTAATCGGCCCATTATTTTATTCATATTTATTTATGCTGTAAATCATATTTTACTGATGGGCACAGTGACATTTTTATTTCATATAACTTTTTCTGTTAACATTTTTCTAAAACAAACCTTTGGGTATTGCCACAATACATTCTAATCTGTGCATTTTGATAGTTGACCAAATTTTAACCAATCAGTTTTGGTGCTGCACAACTGGAGTAAAGGCACAGTGTCTGAGGTAATTACCAGAAGCACTTGATAAAAATCTCTGGTTTTCCATGATTATAACGAAGTTGGCATATTGTTATTTCTACTGAATTGTATCTGATAGAGGGTTGTAATGGACATTTTAAATCATAAAATGTGTATCAAATATCTATTTCATTTAGTCCACGTACTGTCATAATGGAGTTTTTCTCAGACATTCCAGGTCTCCGCAATGTTTATACTCGCGGCTCCCTGACACCCGTAAATTATAAATAATATCGTGGACATTGATTTTGTAGCTCAAACAAAACATTGATGTGGATATTGTATATAATTTGTGGGTGTCGTAAAATGGGGGAGACTGTCATTCATTAGTTTGAATCTGACTATTCTTTTCTATCAGCTGCAATTTAACATTGAATCAGTATACACATACAACAATGAATAGACATATAACAAAGTCTGTAACATTGAAACATGGGATTTCGTCTCACTAACTACAGAAATATTATCTTGCTCAAGGCATCGGAATTAAAAGGCATTTGCCACCGTCGCGCAGTTCAGTAAAATAATTCCTATTTTTTTGCTGTTAAACTCTTTGAAAACTGTGTTTGAAGACACTAGCGACTTATTTTCCCTGCTAACACATGCATTTTAATTAAATTCTGGAAGTTAAAAAAAATAATGTATTTTTACAAGTTAGATGTGCACAAAGATTGTGCGTTGGCGAATGGACATCTGAATTAAACCAGGACTCGTTTGGTGCCACTACCCAATGTTGACATACTGTACTGTAGGCTGATTTGATAATGCATTTTAAATCCCTCCTTATTTCTGTAGCTATAAACTACTTAACCCTTATGAAGAAGTTTCAATTTAAGATGGGTCACATTTTCATGATTGCCTCACTATCTGGAAGAGAGCAGATCGGATAAATATTTAGTTTGATAAAAAAGGAACAGATCTCTTGGAACAAACGCAGTACACATCTACCCACTATTCTAGCCTTTTACCAACCATGTGAAGCTTTGATTGAATTTCTCCCTTGAAAGATCAGTTTCATGCCAGCTAGAAACTCACCCTGGCTTCTCTGCTGCCACAATTTGGAGCCTTTAAGATGCTGCAGCGTGTGACAAGGAGCAGCTCACTACGGTCAGCCTGCACACAGTTTCATTGTAGTTTGGCATCTATTTGAAACACTAGAGGATGTTCTTCCTCCAAAAAAGGTATCAGCCATAATCGGCGAGCAAAAAGGCAGATTAATTATTATTTTGAAAACTCAGAATTGGCCATAATTAATTGGCCAGGCTGATCATTTTGCCGACCTCTAGTCTAAATGTCATTGTCCTTGAGCAAGGGACTGCAAGTTGCTCCTTGGGAATGTCCCTGTATTTACTTTGTAGTCACTCTGGATAAGAGTGTCTGCCAAATGAATGATGTTAACATGTCAAATGAAAGACGAGAGTGTGCATGTGAAAGACAGAAAGAAAAAGACAGAAGAGTGTGCATGTGAAAGACAGAACAGTGTGCATGTGAAAGAGAGAGCAAAACAAACAGTGTGTGTGTGTGTGTGTCTGTGTGTTTTCATGTGTTGCTAGGTCCTTAGAGCATTCAAGGTTTTGATTCCCACTGTGGCATGCGTTTCCCAAACTAATTGTAAGTAGCTTTGGATGAAAGTGTCTTTGTAATGGCTTGTATTATTTAATGATGTGTCAGATGGGTACGGAGCAGGCAGGTAATGCTTGAAAGATAAGGCTGTATTGTAGCTCTACTGAAAGCTACACTAGGTCCCATTTGGGGAGGGTTTTTCACTCTTTCCAATGTCAGGATTGTTAGAGTCGTTTCATAGGACAATGCAATGACAATGGCACCTGCTTTACAGAGATACAGCCGGATAATGTTGAATTGTTATTGTAGGGGCATACAAGAATGATTACTATCTCATACAATTCAGTTAAAGCGCTGGTTCGGATAGCTGCGCTGGAGAAGCAGGTTCTGACAGAACCAATGACTGGTCCTCTTTATCATATAACAATTATGTAACAGAAGACAAAAGGTGTGCATCACCATTATATTATAATGATGCTGATGTAGTATATATGAAATACCATAATATTAAGCAATCAAGGCTGCATCCAGAAGATTGATTACACTGTTTTAGTCTTATTCAGTAATCACTGGTGACGTTAATATCGTGTCTAGTATGTGTCCCAAATGGCACCTTGTTATAGCGCACTTCTTTTATCCAGCGCGGTTGGGTAAAACACAATTTTAGTTGACGGTCACATAGTAGATGTGGTAAAGTGGTCTTTGGAAAGCAATAAAATGTCCCCCTGAGGGGGGAAACACAAGGACACTGTCATTTGCCCATTGATGTAAGAAAGTGAATATCTATCAAATCCTTTAGGATTTCTTTATTAAAACAGTTCCACAAAAGAATGACACAAATCCATTTTTTTATATAATTGGTTACTTTAGCTGGTTACCATTTAGGAATTGTTCTTCTAAGATTCGTGGCTGCTAACGGCTAATGACCATTCAAATTGTTTGGTAGTATAGTAAAAAATATAGAAATCGGCCAGTGTAGAAAAAATCTTTGTGAGCAAATATTCGGGTTGACATCCCTACAAGCATCAAATGCATATTGTTATTTAACAAAGTGATAAATACACATTAAAGTATTGGCCTAAGTTTATGGAGATTTTGCTGGGAGTCAATGAGGATATTTTCTCCCCCACAACATCTTTTCACCACGTGTTGAAGACATTTCCATAGCTTAAGTAGAGATCTAAAAATATCTGGTTCTATAACCTCCTTAACACACATATTGTTTATTTTAGCAAAATGATTGCATTTACTTTCTAAATATATGATTCAATATTGTTTTCTCATATGACTTAAACTTTTCTCAGAATCACATATTGACTCCACATTTCTGTCTGAGACATGACTGAACATTGTTTTTTCACATTCGACTAATCATTTTTTTGCTACTCTATCAATGTTGTTTTTTCAGATTTGACTCAACTTTGTCATCTCACATACTGTATGACTAAATATTACTTTCTCAGGTATGACTCAACATTGTCTTCATCAATTATGATTTAATATTTTCACCTCACGTACAGTCATCACTACTATTGCTCTGGTAGAACATGTATTTTAATTTGATAATGAAAGCATTTGAGCAGGCTGTACCACTAATCTGACAGCGGGTCATACCTATAAATTCAGAGCCATTGGCATTTTAACAAGCGTATCACTTTAGACTCTGTCAAGGTTTCCAGTGCACTCATAAACAAACATTACAAAACCACACACACAGAAACACACAGAAGTTGGACAGATGATTATTCTTTTTAAAACACACCAAGGAACACTATAACATATGGTCACATTGTTATAAATATTGACCTTTTCATTATTTCATTAAATCCTAGAATGGCTCTAACTTGGTGTTATTAAGGCCCAGTTCACCTGCATATCCATGTGTGTTCAAATTTCTAAACATTCCTAAATCTTGCAGAAAGCCTTCCCAGAAGAGTAGTGGCCAGTATAGAGTAGCAGCAAAGGCAGGGCTGAATTCATATACATTTGCATGGTTTTGGATTGGGATGTCCAACAAGCTCACATGGATGTGATGTTATCCACATACCTTTGGCCATATAGTGTGTCTATTAATTGCAATCAGAAACCGTTTTACCAATGGGATCAGAGTAAAACGTGATGTCTATCAGCCAATTAGGACTAAAGATTAGCCAACCAATTAAAAATTGGTATTATAAACCAGTTACCAATGCAAATTAAACTATGAAAAGTATATATATTGTTTTTGCTGTAAATCGTCTGATAAACAATGTAGCATTCAGCATTCAGGTCTCTGAATACCTCAATTATAATATAATTTGGGAGTAAATTCTCCCTGGTTTTTGTTTCTAAACAATTTGAAAGTGAATTGCCAGTATGCATGAATAACCCTGATTACACCTGAATTTCATTGTTTTTTCATAGTTTTTTCATTGCTATTTCATTGTTATTTCAATGTTTTTTCCATGTATCATTTTTAAAAAGGATATCTGTAGACAAATATAGGAGTATTCTAGACTTGATTATTACTTTGAACTAGGCTATAGCTTTATACAGTACTAGGCACAGGATGTTACAGCATCTGAGAGCTTAGATCATCTGACCAGCATAAAAAAGGTCAACAAGATATAACAAATTATATGTTCTGCACTCCAGCTACAAAGTAAAGAAAATCTGCTCCTGTCAGCCATATTGGATAGAAATGCTGTATACACCAGGTACTCAAAGTAATAATAGCTTCTTGACATGTGTGTATTGCTTATATTCTCAGAATCAGAAAGACAGAAACAAAAGAAAGTGCAAGACAGAGAAAACTAGAGATACAATTCAAAGCCAGAAGGCCTGTCATTTGGCAGACAGACTTTTCCTGTGTCCTGGTCTTATAATGTCAGCCCCTTACAAGTCCCACACGTGTCAGACAGAGTGCAGAGTGCATGACATCACCACAGAGGAAGAATTTGCCACATAGGAAATATTCACAATCGAGGAATAATGCATATGGATATGGTAAGAATAAGTAGCTATTTTCAGGAAGGAGGCTGTCATCGGATGATTTACAGTGTTTTTCTGACGCATGTCATTACTTTGGCAGTCAAACTCAGAACGCTGGCATTTTATAGAGGCAGTATATAGTGTCTGGTTGTTAAATTTGGTGCTCAGAAATTATTTACTTCAACTCCAATTAAGGGTGTAATGGTACGGCTAACCCACAGGTTATGGTACTTTTTGCGGTTTGAGAAACATGGTTCGTATGTGTTGCGTTACAATGCAAAAAAATAATTGAAAAATCTTTAATATAGATCAGTTTTTGTTTAATAAAAACACCTATTGCTCTTGTAATTTATTTGGCCTGATCAGATTCTGGTAATAGGGCTGCTTGAATAAAGTGAGGAGACTGTTGTTTTTTTCCACATCTTCCTCTGCAACAGAACGACTATATGGACAAAGTAACATTGTAAAGCCTGCAAGCAAACCTTACATTTAGAAAACTCTTTTAAAACACACGTTTGCACATGTAATTCCCCATATCTAAAATGTTTACATTTTTTGTTGTCCAAGATTGGTGTTTGACATGATTGGGTGAGAGTACAGGTGGTTGTAGATTGGAGGAGGTGAAGAAAACAAAGGTTTACAGTAAAATATAGTGGGACTCCAGGACAGTTTGAGTGAGACCAGATAGAGCTGATGTTGCTATTAGTCTTAGAGTTGACAGACCAGTTTCGACATGAGACCCGATGTAGGTAGAGGTGACTACGTAGAAAGTCAGACTAGCCGGAATGCAGTCTTACATAAAAGGTAGTAAAAGGGAGCAGTATATGGTAGGGGGAAGAAAGTTGGGTGTGAGCCATAGTAATCCATAGTATCGACAAGAGAAGCAGATGGGAGTCAGTAGGCTGGTACGTGACTGCGAGTTGTAGATCCAGTTGAAGCAACAGAGTACAATCGCACAGAAGCATTAGGAGTCTCTGACCAAGAACAGACCAACCTAGCCAATCTAACCTGCACCAAAGTCTAGCTATTAAATGTACAATATGTAGTTTTGCAAAACAATAACAAAAGACATACTTTGCATTAAAAAAGTAAACATCACTATACCTATATTACATCTATTTCTTAGTTGTGTACTTACATTATCCTAAATGTTTCCACCAACTTTCAAACCCAGAGAAGTTTGTAATATAATTCGAAGACACGGGACGTTTCATTTTGTCTTCCGTCAATGGCATCATATAACCTTTGACTGCGCTAATTGCTCTAAGTTCCAAGGAACCGCCAAACATAACGTGAATAAAGTTATAATATTTTTATATTAACAATACATTACTTTGTCAGTGAAATTTTTTTCTGCCGGAGACGCTAGATTGGAAGGTTGTCATTGACGAAGATAACAAAACCCATGATCCCACGCTACTTTCCAACATCATCCAAGTATACGTCTTTTGCTGTTGTTTGGATTGAGAGACCCCTAGCGGCCAAAAACTACATATTGTACATTTAAAAACATTACAGAAGTACAACCCTCGCCAGCAGAGCATACACTCAGAAAGAGTGCAGACTTACTTAGTGTGAATAGATGGTTGGGGCCAAGGCCATGGCAAATGATTTGAGGCCGGGTTGAACGAAGGCCAGGGTAGGCTGTTGTCATGGCGATATGTACAGAATCATCCAAAATCGTTAAAAACAAAACATCATTACACGTGAACGTTTCCGGAGGCGGGAAAGTCAGTTTACCTTAACCTTACCTTAACCCCACCTTACACTAACCTCACTAAACTAGCATATCATCCCAGAACTAAACATTCCCTAAGTACTTTAAAGTGTAACCGATTGGTCCATTCTTGGAATTGTTCCGTTATAATGGTGATTCAATACGTAAAAAAACCTCACGTTTTCATTGGCCATATCGTAAGTCTGCCTATGTACTGCGGCAACATTTCTATTATGTATGGTTAACCATGTATTGCCATGAGAATGCGTTTGGCCAGGGAGAGAAACTGTTCTGAAGGTAGTTAGGAGTTTAAAATTGTTGTAGGTCTTGTTGCAGGACATTTGAGGTGAAATCTGGCAGTGAGGCAGACGAGACTTAAAGTAGTAGTCGAAAGTAGTTCTATATTGCTTGTCCAACTTATTGGGAATGTTGCATGCATCAAATAATTTAAGTACAAGTGAAAGTACTTTTACAAATCACTCCTCTTTGTTTTTATTAGCATTTTCCATACTGGGTTGTATGTCATGTAAATTAGGTGTCAATTTCTCACCCACATCATCAAATCCACTTACTCTTAACTTGGAAACATTTTGGCAAACTGATGTATGATAATTATTCGACTTATAGACAAGGGCGTAGGAGCAGGGTGGGACGGGGGACATGTCCCCCCAATGTTACAGACAGGCAATATGGTCCCCTCTACTGATAACAACCATTTGAGAATAATATATGGCCCTTGCTTATAGATAATGCAACATCTATTAACAACATTTTACACACCATGAACAAAATTCACTGCATTGCTAAGAAAAATGCTGCAACAGCTGAGCCTAATGGGACCTAGTATACTGTACATAATTTATAATGGATACCCTAAGAAATAAAATAAAGAAATGGAAATATGTTTTTAATTATCACATTCAACTTACTCATGCTTCATGAGAATCTCAGAGCATGTATGGCTTCTACTATGCAGGGCGTTGTAGCTTAGATGTCTGTTAGTAAAGCTAGCTGGTAGTTTTCTAAACCCCTTCATAGCATAGCTGCAATTAAAACAAATATGAAGGACAGGCGAGGCATGTGGATATTTTGGTGTCTTTCCAGCACATTGTAATCTCTTTCCATGACAGTTCCACTCAGACCCTTCCACCAAATGTGCTGTGCTCTGTAGCCTGGGGACACGATTATGCATGGAGTGTGATAGCTACGGGCAAGGGGATGGATATTCCCTGCGGCGACTGTGGCTATTCACCATGTGAAAGACACCCCCTGTTGAGGTTAGCCATAAGAATGAGACAGAGGAACGCTCGTAGGGTTTAGCCATAGGAATGAGACAGGGGAACACTCATAGGGGTTAGCTATGGGAATGAGACAGGGGGACGCTCGTAGGGGTTAGCTATGGGAATGAGACAGGGGAACACTCGTAGGGGTTAGCTATGGGAATGAGACAGGGGAACACTCGTAGGGGTTAGCTATGGGAATGAGACGGGGCACCCTCGTAGGGGTTAGCTATGGAATGAGACAGGGGCACGCTCGTAGGGGTTAGCCATAAAAATGAGACAGAGGCACGCTCGTAGGGGTTAGCTATGGGAATGAGACAGGGGTACGCTCGCAGGGGTTAGCTATGGGAATGAGACAGGGGCACGCTAGTATGGGTTAGCTATAGGAATGAGACAGGGGAACACTCGTAGGGGTTAGCCCTAAGAATGAGACAGGGGCACGCTAGTATGGGTTAGCTATAGGAATGAGACAGGGGCACGCTCGTAGGGGTTAGCCATAAAAATGAGACAGGGGCATGCTAGTATGGGTTAGCTATAGGAATGAGACAGGGGCACGCTCGTAGGAGTTATCCATGGGAATGAGACAGGGGCATGCTAGTATGGGTTAGCTATAGGAATGAGACAGGGGCACGCTCGTAGGAGTTATCCATGGGAATGAGACAGGGGGACGCTCTTAGGGCTTAGCTATGGGAATGAGACAGGGGCACGCTCATAGGAGTAAGCCATTGGAATGAGACGGGGGCACGCTCGTAGGCGTTAGCCTTGAGAATTATACAGGGTCACGCTCCTAGGGGCTGGCCTTGAGAATTAGACAGGGGCACGCTCGTAGGGGCAGCCTGATCTCTCAAAAATCTGTGAAAATGCAACAAAGTCTGAACTTCAAAATTCAGTTTCACGGAATGGGACCAAAATCTGTGGCGGTTTCACGGAAAAGTCAGCGATGGGCGCACAGTGAGACCTTGCTGTTAATTCGATGTAAGCCCTTCCCAAACCCCTAACCTAACCTTAACCACTCAGAAACCTTGCTGTTAATTCAATCTAAGCCTTACCCAAACCCTTACCCTAACCATAACCACTCAGAAACCTTGCTGTTAATTCAATCTAAGCCTTACCCAAACCCTTACCCTAACCATAACCACTCAGAAACCTTGCTGTTAACTCGATGTAACATGTATTATGATGGAATTTATTGTTTGTAACCATGGTGATAGTGAGGAAAAAAATGATAAAAAAGCATATTTGAAACATGTCTGCATCGCGCTGGAAAAGAAAACAAAATATATGCAAAGTGTCTGCATGGATTCGAACTCGCGATCTTTGGTATGTGAGTCGCATGTTTATACGCCCGTCCACCATCCCCAACCTGCCAACCTGGAAAATCTACGCTATTTACACTCTGCTACACCAAACTCTTGAACAGTCAATTCCTACATTCTGACAAATACTGAAATACAGATTTTATTCTTCCTAACTGAAATGGCTTGGTAACATCTGCATACATTTCGTAAAGTTTACAGTAAATTGTTCCAGAACCACCATAGGAACATGATGTGCAGTGAAGCTACTGTTTATCCACATACATCCCCCTGGATGCATCAGACTCATCCTCATAATGTTCAATGTGAGAAGATAACTCAGCCCAAAGAGGCCAGGCTAGTAAAACGTATGCGTGCCGTGTAAAACTGGGTTGTCAAGACATGCTCACTGCCTATTAATGCTGTTTTGGATTCACTTTAGGAACAAACACAGAGAAAAATCCTGTAGTTGGAGTAGTCGGCAGTCACGTGCGCGCGTGTGTGTATTTCCTGGGGGTGCTTGTCTTACCTAGAGGAGACGTGTCCTGTTAGATTTACCTCAGGAACTCCCTGTTTTTATGCTTCAGCTCTGGTTCTCTCCCCCTTTTTTTCCCTTTGTCTCTCTCTCTCTCTCTCTCTCTCTCTCTCTCCCTCTGCCTCTCTTTCTCTCTCTCTCTTTCTCCCTCTGCCTCTCTTTCTCTCTCTGTCTCTCTCCCTCTGCCTCTCTCTCTCTCCCTCTGCCTCTCTCTCTCTCTATATCTCTCCCTCTGCCCCTCTCTCTCTTTTTATATCTCTCTCTCTATATCTCTCTCTCTCTCTCTCCCTCTGTTTCTCTCTCTCTCCCTCTGTTTCTCTCTCTCTCCCTCTGCTTCTCTCTCTATCCCACTGGCTCTCTCTCTCTCTCACCCTGCCGTTCTCTCTGTCTGTCTCTCTCTACCTCCAGTCACTGTGTTTGATGAGAGTGAAGTTCTGCCTCTTGCCCTTCCTCACCCCCCCTGCTGTGTTTGATGGTGCCGAGGTTCCACCAAATCGACTGGAGATTGACTGCCCTGTCTCAGGTCGACACCATAAAATCTGGGAGACAATCCTGTTTGGTGTGTTATTTGTGAAGCCCTCTTTCACAGGGAATGTTCTGGTAGTTGAACGGGCAATGGTGCAGCGCCATCTCCACAAGCCCCACAGACTGTACAGGGAATGGGGGCAGTTTGAGTTGACGACCTGCATGGTTCAAAAGCCCTGAGTAGTTGTAAAAGTCCCCTTGTTTCATCTCCTGCATATATTTGAGTTTAACTACTTTCTTTAGAATGTTTTTCTGTTTTCTGCCAATGCTTTGCTCTTCTAGATGTCAATGGGTATTTTCTATAGTCTAAAGCAGTGTTTTTCAACCCTCTCCTCAGGGCACACCAGGTCGTTCCAGAGTTTAGCTGTAGCCACTGAGCTAGCACACCTGATTCATTAATCAAGGGCCTGATCATTAGAAGATGAGTTGAGTCAGGTGTGCTAGCTCAGTGGCTACAGATAAACTGTGGTACGTCTGGTGAGCCCCAAGGAGAGGGTTGAAAACCACCTGCTAAAGATCAGGTGTTCAGCAAAACTTTCTGTCCATTAAATGGATGTCCTATGAAAATCCAGACATAAACAATCCACAGGTTCCAGGAACTCTCCCAAATCTAACCGACATTTGTTTGTGAGTTTGTCGCTGTATATTTGTCTGTATATTCCGCTGTGAACGCCTTTTACCTTTCAGTGACCTTATCTTTGTAGCCCAAACGTTGAATATATAAAATTGATTGATCTCTGCAAAAATACTGCAATTCTGGCTTAAAGATCTGGGCCCGGTTCCCCAAAACGTTCTTATCGCTAAGTAGTTCTTAATCTATTCCTTAACCTATAGGTTAACTACTTAGCGATGAGAAGGTTTTGGGGAACCGGGCCCAGGTTATTTAGGTTAAAGTTAGAGTTAGGTGTTGGGTTAGGGGCCGTGGGGTTTATTTAAAAAAAATCTGGTACCCCTAGGGACAGAAAAATTGGCATGTCTGTGGGTTTCTTTGCCCGTGTGTGTGAACCCTAAGTCCCATTGAAAAGTGCCTTTCGACCCTGTGGAACGGTGGTTGTTGTTCCTTCAGTGGGCTCCTGGGAGAAGCAAGATTCACACGGGTTGCCTAGCGCCTCACAATTAGAGGGAAAACCTAGAGACTCTGATCGTTCTGCCGTTACACTGACTGGGCACGTTGTTGCTAGCTTTTGCGAGGATGTGTGAGGATGTGTGAGGATGTGGGGAGATGTGGGGAGGCCTGGCTTCCATCCGTCTCATTCTAAACACTTTTTTTCTTTTGCCTCATATTGTTTCATGAGTGCAGAGATCCAGACTCACGCTTTGAGGCATGTAAGCAAAAATACACATGCGCACACACACAAAAATAAACGTACGCACACATGCCCTGACTTGCACCAGGTTATTGATAGCTCAGGTTTCCAGCCAAACCCTGCCATGAAGATGGATAGGCCATTTTCTTCAGCATGGCTATGATACAGCACTTACTTATTCTAAAACAGATTATGTTACTTTGGCAAAAAAACAACTTTGCTGTTTAAGAATATAGGGGACAATAGGGTAATATCTCTACACATTTCACTGTGTTGTGCATTTCAAAACAGATTAGCATTTATCAATTAGCACATCTAACATATTTGCTATGAAACAATTCACATTAATGATTACATTTGTTTAATAATGTGATATTCCAACAATACACTACAAGATAAACACATGCACCCACACATTTTAGGTATCTGAAAGGTATCTTTACAATTCACAATTATGTCTTTCTGAACCTTAACTCTGAATCTAACATCCAAGTGTTAAGCCCAATTTTTGCATAAATGAAACTGTTTGCCGGAAATAGGCTTTTTCCTTTTGTGAACCGATGAGAGGTATCCAAATGGCAACTACAACATAAACAGATAGAGTTTAATGACACATTTGTACAAAACTGCTGAGATAGCTGACATGTGTGTATATGTGAGCTTGTATATGGTGCATGTATTCAGTAAAGACTGACCGCTATTCTCTTTCCATCACGCTTCGCTCTGACAGTGAGGTGTTGTTTGTTGGTTCTGTGATGCATATTAAACAACACTCAGGGGAGCTGCAACTTCCCTCCCGTCTAAATACAAAAACAGACTGGGTATATGTTGGCAGTTTAACAGTAATCACCTGAAAATAGAAAAAGGGCTGTGACAGCGCAAAGCCGTGATAGACTTTTTGTCTGCTTCTTTTGTCTTTAATTGGCAACGTGGTTTGTTCTACTGTGTCGTCCACTCTCTGTATGAATGTTTCACCGTGCAAATGGCGTTCCGCGTAACGCGGTCACATACTTTCTGAGGAAAAAGGGTAGATGGACAGCATGCATTATTAATGCAAACAAAA
The DNA here is from genome assembly GCA_016801145.1 of Umbra pygmaea. Taxonomy (NCBI): domain Eukaryota; kingdom Metazoa; phylum Chordata; class Actinopteri; order Esociformes; family Umbridae; genus Umbra; species Umbra pygmaea. Next base: position 6,357 of record JACXGM010017772.1, on the reverse strand, counting down.
TGTTATTTACACTGCAGACTAATGAAGTACCAGCCACATGCACACTGTGTGGTAATTTCCCTGGCTCACAGTCTATGCTGCATACAATATTGACGTTATGTCAGCAACCGCCAGGGTGACTTACCAGACTCACTAAGCCACAAGCAGTCTGCCTTTGTGAGTTGCATAATGTGAGGAACTATAAGGTTACTGCTGCACAGTGGGTTCAAATACGCAATCCTCAGAGATAATAATGAACGCCATGTGACTTCTGATGGATTTGACACGACTAGATTCTGTTTATACCATTTAGATGACACATTCCATCCTCACTGAGGCCCTGCAGATTCTCTCATCCAGACAGATTTATAGTTTGTTGCCATGGTCGCTGCAGTCATACTGATGACCATAATTACAGCAGGGGCTGATTAATTTAAACAGGCTAATTACCTTTTTGTTGATGGTAATATTTTCTTAATTAGCTGGCAAAGTTTGTCTAAAATGTGGTGGATTTCCCTAAATATTAACTAGCTAGTTAACATTATTCTGCATCTGAAATCAACTTGTTGACCCACAAACTAATGACAACATTCCATGATGTGAATCTCCTGTTCCACCACATCCTAAATGTGCCCGATTAGATTGAGATCTGATGACTGTGGAGGCCATTTGAGTACGTGAACTCATTGTCATGTTCAAGGAACCAGTTTGAGATAATGTGAACTTCTGGCACGTTATCCTGCTGGAAGTAACCATTAGAAGTGGGTACAACGTTGTCATAAAAGGATGAGCATGGTCAGCAACAATACCCAGGTAGGCTGTGGCATTTAAAAGATGCTCAATTGATACTTAGTGGCCCAAAGTGTGCCAAGTAAATATCACCCACACCATTACACCACCACCACCAGCCTGAACCATTGATACATCCATGCTTTCATGTTATTTACATCAAATTCTGAGCTTACCATATGAAATCAAAACTCATCAGGCCAGGCAACAATTTTCCAATCTTCTATTGTAAAATTTTTGTGGTGCTGTGCAAAATGTAGCCTGAGTTTCCTGTTTTTAGCTGAAAGGAGGGTCAACCTGTGTGGTCATCTGCTGCTGTAGCCCATCTGCTCTAAGGTTTGACATGTTGTGCATTCAGAGATGCTGCATACCTTGGCTGTAACGTGGGGTTATTGAATTTACTGTTGCCTTTCTATCAGCTCAAACCAGTCTGGCCATTCTCCTCTGACCTCTGCCATCAAACAAGGCATTTTTGCCCATTGAACTGTCACAATGGATATTTTCTCTGTAAACCCTAGAAATGGTTGTGCAGGACAATCACAGTAGATCAGCACTTTCTGAAATACTCAAACCAACCCATCTGGCACCGACAACCATGCCATGTTCAAAGTCAATTAAATCAACTTTCTTTCCCATTCAGGGCCCTGTTCCCCAAAACGTTCTTATCGCTAAGTAGTTCTTAACCTATTCCTTAACCTATAGGTTAAGAACTACTTAGCGATTAGAACGTTTTGGGGAACCGGGCCCTGATGCTTGGTTTGGACTTCAGCAGGTAATTTTGACCATATCGACGTGCCTAAATGTTTTAACTTGCTGTCACGTGATTGGCTGATTAGATAATTTCACAGTTGAACAGGTGTCCTTAATGAAGTGGATGGTGAAGGTATTGTGATTTAACATGCAACATATGATTGAAAACTATTCACTTTATGTTTTTCCTTTTATCTATCTTCATTTGCAAAACATTTTCCACAAAGCTCCAATCAGGAAGAACCTCTCCATACCTATTTACACACCTACATTAAGAGAGGTGACACTCACACACATCCAAGGGGAGCAGAGGGGACATGTGACCCCCCCTCCCAATGTCGCTGACTGTTGTTTAGTACCCTTGTTTTTTTACTTTCTTAAAAAGTTTTGGTTCAGGCACCGTTTAGGAAAGTATCGCTTTAGCACCGGTATCGGAAGAAAACGATACCCTACCGGTTACAAACTTCTGTTGGCTGGGACTCCTTCAATTTTAGAAGGTCCATCCATTGGCTGGTGTTAGTTATTAAGGCTATATTACAGAAAGTACCTAGCTATCTAAATTTATCTTTATTTTACCTTCTTTGCAGCAATGTCCTGGGGAGAAGTGGGGGGAGGGAATAGGATAAAAGAGCCAATTGAAAGCTGGGGATGATTATTGATGGTATTAATGCCAGATGAATAAAGGTTAACAATAGTAAGAATGTCCTTGCTAAAACCCTGGATAAACGCCTCCTAAGCCAGCCAGTTTTGTGTTAGCAAAGCCAAACACACCTGACAGAGCCCCAGGACATAACACAGTTACCACGACCAAATAATCAGAAAACAAAGAAGTTTTTTGGTTGACACATTGGAAATAATCAAACAAAAAGTAAGAAAAATATATTTTCAGAGCTGTAGGATGACGAGGGGCGTAGACATTGTTCCTCCAACCACATGTCACAAGGAGTCACTGAAAATCGACGTTGCATGATAGATAATCTGAATTATTATCTAACCCAAATCCCGGGCAGTGCTATGCCGATTTGTACTGCCTCGGGCAGGAGGTCCGGGGAAAGTCAGAGAACCCATAGTCAGGCTCGAACCACTGACTACCTTAGCCCGCTACGCCACACTGACTTCCAATAAAGGTAAATGTAATGCCACCTTGCCCTAAAGAGGGAGTACGCATTGGCAAAATACCTGACCACTCTGACTGACTCAGAAGTACGAACAATCTTGACAATGTACACACTTAAATCATTGCCTCACTTGCCCTGGGTACACCGGGCTCCCAAGAGAAGAGAGGATATGCACACTGCCCACAAAATAACGTGGAAACAGAGCTGCACTTTAGCCTGGCAAAAGTGTATATATATAACCCATTCCAGCCTTGTGTAGGTCCACTAATTTGTCCCTGACATCCTTGAACAGCTCTTTGGTTTTGGTCATGGTGGAGAGTTTGGAATCTGATTGATTGCTTGTTTCTGTGGACAGATGGTTTCTATACAGGTAACAAGCTGACATTAGAAGCACTCCCTTTAAGAGTCACATGGGAGCCAGAAATATTACTGTTTAAGAGGGGATCAAATACTTTTTTCACTCATTTAAATCAATTAATAACCTTTTTAAAAAAAGCATTTTTCTAGATTGTTTGGCTATAATACACCATTAAAACTATAGACTAATCATTTCTTTGTCAGTGGGCCAACGTTCAAAATTAGCAGGGGATCAAATATTGTTTTTCCCTTATTATGTCATGATTTTTATTATTATGTCATGATTTTTATTATTATGTCATGATTTGTGCCCCATCTCTTCAGAACCACCTGACTTAAACTAGCAATTTCATGGCTAGCTGAAGTATGACTGCCATTCTACTTAGAGGTAATGCTCATATTAATAGCGTCTTACACATCCAGGCCAAAATGGGAGGTTTATAACACAATTTTGTAAATTGCAAAAGTCCAAGACAGCATCTTTAAGTCACTGGGAACTTTTCAATGTTTCTCCATTACTTTCCTTTGTTGTTTTCCCCGTCTTTAAGAAGTGAGTATTCCCAGACAAAGCTCTTTGTGCCGGGCTAGGTCTGGCTTCACTGTGAGTCCAGCCACCAGGAAAGAGGTGAGCCACGTTCAGCACTTGTGGCACAGGCATTTTTTTATTTATTTTTTATTTAACCTTTATTTAACCAGGTGGGCACGGTGAGAACAATTTCTCATTTAAAACGGCGACCTGGCCAAGATAAGGCAAAAAAGGTGCAAGTACAGACAGAGTTACACATAACTACAAATACACAAGTATTACACAAAGGGTACAATTTTAACGGGGCATTTCAGGAAGGTTTTGGGTAATAAAACCATGAATGAATTCATACGCTGAAGAGCAGATGAGTGACATTGGATGTTTTCACTATCTGACAGCTTCCTCTGAGGGAGATACAGAGTCTGACTGACTTTTACAGTTCACCCCTTCCTAGAGAAGTACCCACATGTATCTAATGCTCTCTATTATAATCAGATTTGCTAGATTAGGATTTGAGTTCAAACCTACGGGACAGCAGCTCTTGATGAACAGGGTTCGAAAGACCTGTTAGCTCCCCCCCCTCGTCTCTCTCTTTTCTCTGTCTCTTTGATTGATTGACAGACAAAACGACAGGGCTATTAGTGGTGTGGTGTCAGCTTAAATGTGTAACCCTGTGACATGGAGAAGTACCTCTGAAGCTCTAACATCTTGCGGTAACAGAATGTTCCTTATACATCCTCTGTGAATGAACCGGTGTGTGAAAGCATAATCCAGTGTGTGCAGTACTAAAGTATACACCACTGAAATTAAGAGTCTATTTGGTGTAAAACTGTAATGAAATGGCTTGTGTAATGTCCTTAAATAAATGCCCTGGGACCAGTTTGCAAATAACTTTGGATGTTAGTTTGACATGTGTTTTAACAATGCATCTCTCCAGCAATGATATAGTGGGTGTTTCCAAATTAGAAATAACTTTTTCAAATTAGGTGGCCATGTATCCATACTAATAAGACTGAAAGAATGTCAGTGTTGCTCTCAAACCTTTCCGCAGTGATTTAAATATGAATTTATTTCAAATCGGTTGATAATTTATTTGAAATATCAACCGATAATCATTATGCTAAATCCAGTTCATTGCACACATACACATGATGAAATATATTGAGACAACTATTACAGACACTGCCTACAGTCAGTTGAACGGAACAAGCTTAAGTTATTGAATAACCATGACAGTAATTTGAATATTATTGAATTTAAGACTTAATTTAAAAGTTTCTTACATTTTACCATTACTTAACCAGTCTAAAAACCAAATCTTATTTGCAGCAATGACCGGGCAACATTGTTAAATAAAGGAGGAGAAGCAATTAGGGTTAACTGTCTGTCTCACAGGCAGAACACCAGTGCTACGACATTGGGAACTTTGTATTTATAGCAAACACTTAGATGGATGCAATCTGTTGTTGATTGAACAGTTTATAGTAAATTGTGGTTTTTAAACCTGTATTTTGTATGTTGTTATTTGTATTATTGTCATTCATTACTGTAAATTAGATTTTATTTTAGTGGGTTTTCCCGATTAGAAATAAAACAATTAATAAATAGGCTTACCGTAGGCTTATACTCAATATCTCAATAAGTCTAATGTAACTCACATGCAGAAGATGCTTAGCTGCTTTGTTTATCTACCCTCAGTTGGTGCCAAAAAGTTGGTGGCTCGCTAGCTTTTTTATAGTAAATCATTTTTATACTTTTAAGTTAGACTTCAGTAGAACAGCTGAGTATAGTCCTAATATTTCTATGCTCAAATCTAACAATAATCCTACTGTTACAAACTTGGCTCCAAAGCCACCGTAAACAAATTGTTAAGATGTTCAGTTCTAACGATGAACTTAGTGTCTAGATGTTTTTTTTTCTTCCCAAAGTGACTTGTGTTCTGTAAGATAAGAGAGCTGCATTTAGTGAGAGACTACATATCCACAGGCTCATCCTACCACATTCTGCCAGTTAATGCCACTCAAAGCCCACTGACAGGAGTCTTCTTATGGTCTATTTATATACACACACACACACACACACACACACACACACACACACACACACACACACACACACACACACACACACACACACACACACCATTAGTCATGCTGAGAAATCTTCAACTGCTTTCCCTGAGGATTTTTCTAAATGTATACAAATATGTGAAGTTGCCTCAGACACAAAATTGACCTTGGGAGAAGAGGCAAGCTGTTAATATGCTGCACATACATTCTAATTACCTATCCTCACGTTTTTACAGCCTACAAGTAATGGTATTGATTGTGTCACAATGAGAGGAAGTATTATAAATACAGACTGAGGAAGAGAGTGTGAGAGTGACCGACGCATCTACACCCACATCTATATCCATCATTTACATCCACCATTAACATTATCATTTGCAGTACATCCATCATCTACATCTATAAACTATATCCACTAACTACATCCACATTTACATCCATCATCTACATCTATCACCTATGTATGTCCATATTCAACATCCATCAACTACATATGCCATCTACATGCACATCTACATCCACCATCTACATCCACCATCTATATCCAGATCTACATCCACATTACCATCCACCATCTACATCCACCATCTACATCCACATCTACATCCACCATCTACATCCTCATCTACATCCACAATCTACATCCACCATCTACATCCACATCTACATCCACCATCTATATCCACATCTACATCCACATTACCATCCACCATCTACATCCACCATCTACATTATCATTTGCAGTACATCCATCATCTACATCTATAAA
>JACXGM010017771.1:0-14144 GCA_016801145.1 Umbra pygmaea | reverse complement strand
CTGGCGACGGGGGGTCTGTGCCCTTCTTCTCTGTCTCCGCCACCTGTCTTTCTGGCTTTTGCTTCCTTCTGTCCTGTCAAATAAAAATGTATAAAAATACCCCGCCAACAAACCATAAATGCACTTATATAGCAGAATAAATATAAAAACAGTGTATAGCAAAGGGTACAATGATTTTTATATATTAACTCTTCTATTTCAACAGGAATTGTTGCAATCACCAGTCCATCTTTGATTACTATCATGAATTTTAGGCATTGCTTTGTGTGTAAGAAAACACTACACTCGTATTTTTTAAATATCAAGATAAACAGTTTTACAGCTATATAAGCGGGTCTTTGAAAGAGGAAATAACGATCTCACCAGTGAAATTCTACTCAGTGCCCCTATTAAACTAAATTCTACTCAGAGCCCCTATTAAACTAAATTCTACTCAGTGCCCCTATTAAACTAAATTCTACTCAGTGCCCATATTAAACTGAAATATTTTTATATGCAAACAGTTGTTTGAATCAGACTTAGAAGTTGCCTGTTGTTCTACCAATAATTTTATCAATATTCTCTGTAAACATTTGAGGCATACAATTGTTTTACCATCTTTATACACTTTGTATAGTAGCGCAAATTCTCTCCCGCTGTCATTCACAAACGCTTGCAATGCGCAAACCTTTCTCCGATCGGTTGTGAAAACACTTCCCTGACTATCCAATAGTCTGACAGACCAATAGTACAGAGTTTGAGATCATATGGTAAAATTGAGGGCACATGGGTAACACACACACACACACACACACAAATCATGGCAAAATCGCTAACTGCTGCATAACTCCCATTCCATTTACTCCAGCCCAGAAATGAATGAGCCCATACTCCACAATTCGTGCCCACCAGCCTCCACTGATGTGTGTTTGTTAATGTTCTGCCGTGGAGATGTGCATTTTCCCTCTTAAGACCTTTACCAAGACAAAGTCCTAACAACGTCCTAGTTAGGAGGCTAAGTGCATGATGACGACAGAATGCACCACTTAGTCTAGACGCTGATAGCAGACCTGATGCCTGAGTGACCCCTATGTTTAGCGAGGCTGTAATGAAGCACTACGCCGTCATGGCTTCAACTCTAAGTCACTCGCTCTGAGCCGCTCTACGATGATGGCATCATATGGGGCGTTCACTTTGGCCCTGTGTATACCTGTGGTTGAAAATAGCTTTTGTAGGACAACCTGGAACAATTTACCACGCTGCTGAGCTCATGCTGAGCAAATAATTATGTCTGGTAGCACAGTCTGCTCCTGGAGAGCTACCATCCTGTAGGTTTTTATCCCAACCCTAATTTAACACACCTGATGCTAAGCTCAGTCAGGTTAGTCACAACTGGTGTTGGAGATAAAACCTAATGGACAGCTGCTCTTCCAAGAGCAGGATGGTAACAGATTCCGTGTACGCTAAACAAATTTGTTTATGTAGTTGAAAAAAGTCATAACACAGTTACAAAGTGTCCTTGTCAAAAGTCCTCAAATGTTCTCATCCAACTACCTTTTTGTGTGAAAATACATCTGGGCAAACAGGTCACTTTGTAGACTGCCAAACGCCCACAGTACTCAACGGTTTAGGCTACCACATGGCTATGAATCAGTGAAAAAGATGAATACTGTTTCTCTAGCTTGCAAGCGATCATTACAATTTGCTATCTAGGAAAGTAATTGTTTCTATTTCATTTTGAGTATAATTTTAGCAGTAAAGGTTAGGGTCTGAGATTAAACTCACATTTTAAAAATAAAAAATGTAGGAATGGGAGTTGTTTAACCATAATTATGACTTAAAATGTTCATTTTGGTTCTCCTTTATGATTGTAAAATGGAGTGGCCAGAGGTTTCTATTTTCACTGCTCTTTAGTTCATGACGACAGATCTGGAACATTCTGTGCATATATACTTACCTCAGATTCCGGTGCTGCAACTGACCCCAACTTATAGTTTTCCTGGTGTCTGCAGTAAACATGGTTCATAACAAATCTGAATGTTTTACCTACAGTAGGATAATGCATAAAAAAATTGATTTAGGTTTGGTTTATTGCAAACATTGGCTACAGTGACAGAGAGACGGGTAGTGTAAACGTACCGGCGGACATGGATTGGCTGCCCAGATGTGGATTTCTGACAAATTGGAGTCACATGCTCCCTATCAAATTCTGTGGGCTACATGCGTTATAAATATTAATATCACAAAAGTACATTAGCTACAGGGGCACTTCAAATGCCACGTGTCTTGTCAAGATGCATGTATTCAGACTGTGTCCTGTTTCTGCTAATACAAAATCCCAAGTTAGCTTTTCCGAAAAGAATTAGGCAGCCACCCTTTGAAGCAGCTTTAATTTGGAGCCGTTGCAGTTGCCATATCAAGCAGTGATACTGCCTGTCAAGCTGCATCCAACGGTGCAGCTGTAGAAGTGAGCGAATCTGAGCCAAATAGTGTTGTGTTGTTTTGAGCTTCTCACATAGATCTTGCTCTCATTAGAGGGGCAGGGTTACACACAGCTAATATGCTGCCATGTCTCGACGTATTGGGGGTGTGAATTGGAGTGCTCTTAGTGTGTCGGGACGAAGGAGTTGATATGTGCCCCGGCCATCTATTTAAAAGCATTCCATTGCTCCAGATTCCATTGAGAGCTATTGGACAGTAGTGATTAAGGCAGGTTGCCTTTGTATTGTTGGCCACAGGAGGCAACTAGTCAGTGTTACAAACTGGGTCAGGGAGAGGAAGGTGACTTTGAAGAGTCCTTCCAGCTGCTCTGACTAGACTCCCTGCTTTCTGGCCTCTCAGCCTTGCGCATGTTCATCTGTTGAAAGGTACTTTTCAGAGCGACAGAGAGATCACATACGCCCCTTTTCAACTGGTCACATATTTAGCGCGCCGAACAGTGCTGCTTAGCATCGTTGCGTTCTGACAGGGTTGTTTTTTCATTGTTGCGTTTTGTGAATGGGTCTAGATTAATCTGCGGGAAAATGGGGTGGCGCCGTTTTTAAGGCAGCAAATGGGGTGTAGAATTTCACTGGTGAGAAGGCTCCTTCGTCTTTCAGAAATGCGCTTATAAAGCTATAATACCTATTTCTTGATATTTAAAGAATATAAAAAAGCGATTCATGAAAGTTCATCTTTCCCTACACTATGTAGTGTTTTGTTACACACAAAAGCAACGCCTAAAATTCACGACAGTTATTTTATATTATATTAGTAACCTGTGGTTGCCGCAATTCCTGTTGAAATGGGAAAGTAAGAATAAAATGATAAAAATCATTGTACCCATTACTATTTTTATGTAATGATGGTATAAGTGCATAAAAGGGATTTCATAAAATATAGAATCCTCAAGGAAATGCGTCAATTAACCGACAAACCTGGCTGATGAATTTCTCCATTTGTAACCACACCCACTGGCCCACTTTGGTCTCAGACAGTACTATCAGGGGCGCTGCTAAGGATTTTGGGCGCCATGAAAAGAATCTTGACAGGGTCCCCAACACAGCTGTGACAGGGCTTCTCTGGGCCCCCTCTTAGTCATGGGCCCCGAGAATCGTCATCGTTTACCCCCCCTTTACAGCGCCCCTGAGTACTATACATCTAGACCGGAATGGTGCACTACCAGGAAGTTTGTAAATGGGTACACCCTCCATACCTTGATGGTTGCGGACTGGCGCAGCAGTGTAGTGGAAGGCAATCATCGTCCACAACAGCAATTCCTCTCAACTTGAAGCATAGTTCAATGCTACGTTCCTCACATACAATACATTTAGTTCATCTGGGTGATTGCATCCCTAGGCACATGTCCCTGGTTTGCGTTGGTGGTTTGCAAGCACTGACACATTTCTGTTTTACATCTTGATAAAGAAATTGGTAAAAGTTCATGTAAGTTAGCAGCTATAAAGAACACCACCACTGAATATTTCCTCATGTCATTATGGCTCTGAAGAATCTTTTATGAATATAGTCTGCAATTTACAGGGATACGCTTTCTGCACAGAGGATCAACGCGTATACAAAATGATAGACCTCTCACCACTTTAATCGTAGCCTAAACTACAGTATCTACTGGCTATGGCAATGCGGAGATGTGGGTTTCAGCTGGACTGTAAAACATGGTATTGTACCATTCTTCAGGTTCTGTTGATTGGCTAGTCTCCAGCATATCTGGTGTAATCGATTGGCTGTTGGCCAATAAAGCGAATTGCTTCATTAGTTTGCTGGCCAATTTGCCTGTTTTTTTGCCGTCATTTCTTTTTGGCAATACCAAGAATGAGGGAATTGATAAAACTAACATCCTGTCTTAAATGCAGTCGGATTATACAATAACAGTTTTTGTTAACATTGTGTGAGAATTGTGGGAGAATGTTTTTTTTATTTACCGTTATTTATACAGAGAAAATCAACTGAGACCCATGTCTCTATGACAGCAGAGCTCTGTATTACAACAATAAAAACATATACAAAATACAGACATTAAGATAATCAATCACAATTAATGAAAATATAATTTATATTTAAACTGTCATGCTCAAAACCAGTTCGCTAAGCTTAAGATCACTCTGAAAACTGACATGAATGTTACTTGCACGATATCCGTTCTATGCTGAGGTGACAGACATGATTCCTTCTATAAATATACCAATTTTAATCTTAATCTTCTGTTTTGAAAGACAGATTTTCATCTAACCAAATACCAAGATATTTTTAGGAAACAACTTGTTTAACAACAGAACCATTTAGGGTATAATTTTGGGGACTTCCAAAAGTAGGTTCTGAGATCTAGATAATTGCATTTATTTTGTTTTCTTTGCCCATAGTACCAACCAGAGGTGGGAATTTACTTTTCTGAGTTACTCTGAGTTCATAAGTTTTGGAAAGTCCCTACTTAAGACCAAAATTATCAATTAAAGGGAGTTAATATCTTACCAGTGAAATATAAAACAAATAGAAAGAGTATATAAATGATCAATCATGGTCTTTGGTAAGATATGAACTCCCCTTACCTGATCATTAATCAAAATAATTATAATTTTTTAAGTGCATTTTGTAATATTTTGAAATCAGACTGTAAGTGTGCAACAGCTTGTGCTTTTATTCTGGCAACCCTTCCAAAGAGGCCATGGTTGTGGAGGTGGTGTCTGATGGTGCTTTTTGAAACCTGGTGACTCCAAGACGCCACCAAGGCCTGCAATTCTGTCACAGTGACTCTTGGGGATTTTGTTGCTTCTCTCACCATCTTCCTCCCTATTCTAAGGGGCAAGATGCACATGCGTCCTCTACACATTAGTTGTTCAACCGTTCCATATCTTTAGAATTCAACTTATCTATCCCAAATCCTGGACAACATTCAATTTGCACTGCCTCATTCTGGAGGTCTGGAGAAAGTTGGAGAACCCATAGTAAGGCTTGAACCACTGACTATAATGACATAGACTGTCGTGGAATGCAGCGACTTAGCCCACTATGCCACACTGACCCCCTGCTTTTGCTCTTCTAATACATTTTAATTAATACCAACTGCTAAATAATAATCACTTCATTTGATAAAATTGGCCAGTTGATCAGTTAGTGATTTTAGCATGCATTTCTTTGCACATGGTGGCTGATGGGGCGACATTGGCTCAGTGGGTCAAGTAGGTTGTCTAGCAACCGGAAGGTTGGTGATTCGATCCCTGGATCCTCCTGACCAAGTTTCGAGGTGTCCGTGAGCAAGACACCTAACCCCAGCTGCTCCCGACGAGCTGGATTGCGCCTTGCATGGCTTACACCGCCGTCAGTGTATGAATGAGTGAATGAATGGGTGAGTTTGAAGCACTGTAAAGCGCTTTGAGTGGCCATTGGTTAGAAAAGCGGTATATAAAATGCAATCCATTTACCATGATAAACACAGATAATTGTAAAACCATAATTTCCAAATGTAATACTTAAGGCTAGCAATTCACATCGTTGAAGGACATAGATTTATTAAGAGAAACTGATAAGTGGTTTCGTGGATAGATCACTATGACTACACCTTTTCCAAGTCTATCTGCTCTGAAAGATTTTACCCATCATCCAGTGCTATATAAATATGACTTGTTTTCTTAGATAACCAAGTTTTAGATTAAACCAAAAAGGTCAGGATTAGACTGAGATACTAAAATCTTAATATAATCTATTTTACCCAATGAACATTGTACATTCAGGTGTATAAACTCCAAGCCCTTACAGTTCGTGAAACTGTGGATTGTCAAAACATACAGGATTATTGATGAGTTGACATTTCTTAAACTAGCTGTGTGATTAAAAAGAATGGGATGAAGATGAATAATAATACTTCCCCTGTGTTAACACATACTTGAAGTAATATGATAGTCTGATATAATGCTACTCATACATTGAGCTAATATAATTACTTTGGCAAGCTAATGTTTTATAAATAGTATTTACACACACTCTCCTCATCTAAAACAGGAACATTAAACTGAAAATCAATGGTTACTGTTACTGAGCTTGGTTTGAACAGTCACTTTCTTAAGGCAGCCTTTTAGTGTTGAAATAAGCACCCGGATGATTTGGATGAATACCAACTGCCTTTTAAAACCTTATTATGCATTATATGAGGAGAAATTACAATCTACAAACTTCCCAGTGGCACTGACTCATTCCAGACAGTTTTCCCAGAACATTTGTTTTTAACATCGCTAAAGGCCCCTGTATGCAATAAAAACCCAGTCGATAGCCACAACAACATTCGGCTGTTTGATTCTTAGCTTGCACAAAGCAAATTTACCGACAGATAGGATTAGATTTACAGGGTTGCCGACTTTGGGACTTTGGCTGGTGTGAGACTCGGTAAAATTTCAGTGCGCGCGCGCACAGAGAACATTTTTGGTAACCCTAACCCTAAATTTTGAAATGTCAGTCCTTGTTTACTTAGTATAAACCCTGGTTAATGCAAAAAACAATGAATAGAATGGAAACGCTTATTTTTTATGCTGAAAGCGTGTGAGTCACGCCAGATGCGTGAGAGTTGGCAACCCTGGATTTACATGTGGTCAGATGGTTCAGTGACTAGAGACTTAGACTTGTAGTCGCAAGGTTGTTGGCCAAATGTTGTTGTTCCCTTGAGCAAGGCAATTTACCTTAAGTTGCTCCAGGAGATGTCACTTTACTTACTCTGAATAAGAGTGTTTGCTAAATTCCCCAAAAAATAAAATAAATTATTCTTCATTGTGGAACTGTGGCATTTCGGTGGAACCTGGGCATCACACTATAACCCTAATTTCTGACTAACTATACTTCACTTCGTAGTCACTGAGGGCTCACCCATCCTAAACCTTAACTGAAAATAAACTAAGACTACAACACTATGGACATCACATGAACTGGGTCTTTCAGTTATTGTCTCAGCTGGGTCCTCAGGGTTTTTAGACCCAGCTGGCTTAGATTGAGTCATTAGTGCTCTATTTAAGACACCCTGTACTAGAGCAGGATGTCTGTTATTGTTCACACGATCCTGCTTTATGTTGCTGCATGTTTTTATTATTATGTGTTACTAGTAAAATCACTTCCAACTCTGCGTCTGCTTCCGCCTCGTTACACTCAGCTCAAAGCATTACAGGGGCTCTGCTTCGGGTGGTGCCAATTGGTTTAGAGCATTGGATGAGTTAGATGGGTGGCTGGTCTCACGGTTGTGTAGCTGGCGTACATGTAAACCTCCCATATACACCTCTGGAAATAAATAAAAGACCACTGAAAAAATGCCAATGAAAACCTCTGGAACATGATCAAGAGGAAGCTGGATGGTCACAAGCCATTAATCAAAGATGAGCTGCTTGAATCTTTGCACCAGGAGTGGCATAAAGTCACCCAACATCAATGTCAAAGAGGTGGAAATCAGGCCAAGAAGCAAGAAAGCCCATGGTTATTATTATTATACATTTATTATTGTTCTACCAAATATTGATTTTTGAACTCTTCCTAAGTTAACACATTAGTATTGTATTGTTAAAAGATTAACATGAACTTATACATTGCATTATTTGAGGACTGACAACACTGCATTTTTTTGTTATTTTGACCAGTTGTCATTTTTTGCTAATAAATGCTCTGATTGACATTTTTTTTATTTAGAATTTGGGAGTAATGTTGCCAGGAGTTTATGGAATAAAACAAAAATGTTAATTTTACCCAAATACATACCTATCAAAAATAGAACCAGAGAAAATTAAGATTGTGCAGTGGTCTTTTATTTATTTTCCAGAGCAACTGTATATATATCAACTTAAGGCTTCCATGTTAACCAAGCAGAGTGATAAAAATCGGACGACTTGGCGACACTTGATTGGAGGAAGCATGTGATTAATCTTTGACCAACCCGCACCTGCGAATGGTTGCTAACATGACCAGGGTTTAGACATGACAAATTATTAGGCGAATAAACAGTGATTATTTATTTATTTATGTCATAATACACAATTGAGTTAGTATATAATGTTGGGTTATGGTCAGTTTAAAAAATGCAGTATAATTTATTAATCAATATTCATATTTCTGTCTGATCATTATACATGCTGACCCTCCCCTCTCACATGTACACTACCTCGACCCATCTGATCTAGTGCCTTAGCTTTTTTGCCCCATGGCGCCTTTGTACACATTGACTTGCAAAGCATTTCATTTTCAGTGTCTTATTTATCAACTGTTATTTGCAAAATAACCGTTTGCACAGTCACACTCAAGTGTTAATTTATTACATTGTATTTGCCTGCCACTTTACATGCTAATTTGATATACCTCTAAAACTCAGATTTCTTTGCACAAATTGTACATTTACTTGCACCTTTCTCATGTAATTTTGACTATTTTATTTCTTCCTCTCTCTACCCTTTGTGTAATTCTTATGTATTTGTATTCATGTGTAACCTTTTTGCTTTATCTCGGCCACGTCGCCGTTTTAAATGAGAAATTGTTCTCAACATGCCCACAAAGGTTAAATAAAACAAATATCAAAAAAATGGGTTTGTTCTCTGTAATTTGAACATTATTTGTACATCTCACGAACTGTTCGACACTTGATGAAAATTGTCATTTAATTCGATATTCTCCAGATTTCTTTATTCTGTAGTTGAGAGCAGATGCCAGTATGTATGTGTCATTTTCAGTTTTATTTTTGGTTGCTGAATAATGAAGCTTTATTTGAGCATACTATTCCCAACCTGTTTCTGGTGTGATTATAAACTAGTTTTACCTGAAAAGAGGTTGTCTTTGGAATACTGAAGTCTCAATGTAAAAACACTTTGTACAGAACAAAAAAGTTGTTGTCCTGTAGGCTATATTACATTAATTCCAGCACTGTTTAAATAAATCAATCCATCTTCTATCAACATGTCTCCTGCTGAATATGTGTCCTTATGACATTGACAATCTCCACACAGACTACAGAATAACATGCATTTTTGTATGTTTTGCTTAATAGAATAGACTACAATAGAATAATATAGAGTAGAATTTAACTTTATTGACCATCTAGGATGGACATTGTCCTTTCTACCCACCACACATAATCATATAAACATAAACATATTGATACATATTACAACAGGAAGGACACATATATTCATTCATACCGTCCCCTGTCCTTATTGCATTGATCATTTAAATAAAGACATTTAACCTGTAAAATCAATCCAGTCCTTGGGTTTAATAACCCAACTTCACAAGGAACAAACAAGTGTTTAAAAATGTTCTTTTCAGCCAAGGGCATTCTAAAACTCCGTCCAGATGGAAGTTTTTCAACTGGGGGCGTAGTGGGTGAGAGGGGTCATTAATGACAGCCAGCGCTTTCCTTCTGGTGGCTTTTTGGGAAAGTCGACCGAGCTGTGATTGCAGACAGCTAATTATCTTGCTGGCTGTATTAACAATTCTGTTCAGTTTGCCTTTGCTTTTAGTACAGAGGTTACCACGCCAGAGAGTTATTTTAAATGATAGGGCGCTCTCCACCAAGCTGCAGTAAACCATTTCCAGAATGTTTCTTGATTAAAAACAATTGCTGACTTGCTTTTAAAAAAAGACAATTTGCATTCTCCATAAAATTCAGCTTGTCATCAATATGTGTTCCCAGTTATTTGAAGCACTCGACCACCTCAACTGGTTGGTTGTTCAGAGAGAGTGGGTGGAGTGTTGTTAGACTGTTGACATTGATAATTAGCTCCTTTGTCTTGTGCACATTGATGTGTAAACTGCTTGACTGGCTTCATTGTTGGAAGTTGCTAACCTGTTTCCTGTGGACTCAATCTAGGGTTTCCATCTCCGAAAAGTCCCACTGGAGCCATGTCATAATCAGCATATTTAAAAATACATATATTATCCTATTTAATCTATATTTCATTTGTGTATATTAAAAACAACAAGGGGGAGAGGACACAACCCTGTGGTGCACCTGTGTTCTAGGTAATTTCATCAGAGAGGGCTCCCTTCAGAATGTCCATCTGTGGATAGTCAATTACAATGTCCTAAACCCCGGCTACTAGACCACCCTTAATATTGAGGTCTAACATTCTTTGTAATAATTAGTGTATTTGCATTGTATTAAAAGTTGAGGTAAAATCCATTAATAAAATACATACATGGGATTTTGTGTGTTAATAATCCTCAATAAAATAGATTAATAATCATAAGCACTCATTAAAATTCACCTGAAGTTTTCAAAACATGCCCAGCCTTACTAACAAAACATCCAACCTGATATTTAGTAGGAAAAAAAGGGCAACGATTGATTTAATCTCAATAATTTTCTCAAAAAAAACTTTTGCTGTCAATCAAAACAATGTGGCAATTGTAATGTTTTTTATTACAACATTTGGAAGACTTCATGATTTTAACCAATGATTTGAAACCCAACAATGGCTGAAATAAGTCGGGTATTTCTTTTACACCATGGCAACAAGTTTCCGGTGATGTGCCAGATCCTCGCCTTGCCCCAGTAAGCATTTAAGCACAAGCATGATTTCCTTCAAACATTTCATGCATCATTAGACTATTAAGGATAAGCACGATTTCATGTATTTTCCATTTGTCAGACTCTTTACTGGTCCATATCTACGCTTCGTTGCCTAGAACCTATTGCAGACATTGGCTAAACCGAAGCAAAGCACACACTATTCCTAGTCACAGCCTCTCTGTTAAGGGGTATGTAAACACATACTTGTAGTTCATTGTAATACACTACATTTCCGCTGTAATCCCAACATTACAAGACTGTGGTAACTGTCATAAAGCAACTGTCATAAAGTTGTAATCTCATAGAAAGTCTCTGTATGTTTCAACTACCTTCAAAATCTCTTCTCAGTGTAGTTGCCAACAGCTGCCCCCCCCCCCCCAGGAGTGTATTATCTGGGTAAAGTTGATTTACACATTTTTCTGACATTCATGCCCATTTTGCCAATAGAACACAAGTGTTAATGTGCATGTTAATGTACGGTATGGTTGTTGGGGGGATTAATGCACCCCAGGGCTAAAAGCCCCCCTCGTGTCATATAATACAATGTAAAAAAGCGATTTAAAAAATATAATTTCTCATATGAAGATTTAAAGTCACTACAATGAAATTATGTTGGAGTACATTTATCTAATATTTTGTCATTCTGAATGAACTTAACAATACTACAACTCTGAATAAGTAAGAGAGCCTAAAGATACATAATGTAATTTCTTAGAGCAAAAACATTTGTCTTTCAAGTTTTTTTGTAATTTAGATTACATTTTATTTTTTTACAAGGCCAGTTGACTGAGAACAGCATCTCATTTGCAGAAACGGCCTGGGTAGAAGGCGGGGAATGAATGAGCCAATTGAAAGCTGGGGATGATTAGGTTGCCATGATGGTATGAAAAACAGATTGGAAATGTGTTATACATAGAGTTAGCTAAAATAATGTGAAAACCCTGCACACAGGAACCAAATGAACATCTGAATATCTGTATACCAAGCTATGCTTAAGTTCCCTCTGCCCTTAGTGCTGAAATGTATTAAGCCTGGACATTGTGAATGTATTCTATATTATTTGTGTTTCGTTTTGATTTGTTAAATGTCTTATTTCATTGTATCTATTCTGCTTAATGTATTTTCAGAGAGGTTGTGTTGACCTTGTATGTTGGGCTGTTTGCTCATTCTATCATTGACATTTGGAAATGTGATAATTACATTAGTTTTGAACACGTGTTCTGTTTTTTTTAGGAAAGTGCAAAGTAATGCTAACTCAAGTTTGAGGTGTTTCATTTTTTTCTTTAGAGAATTAAAGGACACAATACTCTCTTCTCCGTGAAGACATACTTACATTATAGATTTATATAAATATATACATACAGACATTTAGTAACTAGTAATAATTTAACTGCAATGTCTGCGCATTATCATTCAGTAATACTATTGATTGATAACATATTGGTGTAACATGTTTAGTCATTATACAGTACACCACAGTATGATTCAGAGGCTATTGTTTACATATACAGACTGTAGATATATATAGATTGTTACACTCCTGTCACCCTTATATCTTATTTTTAACTTTTGTTTTTCTTAATTTTCACTGTACTGGAAATTACATCTGCTTCTCCTGTACAAATAAATTCATCTTGATCTTGAACTATGTGTACATAAGTACGAATATATTTTATGGCCAGATGAACGACTGTGCCTGTCTTACTGTACTGTAGGTTGTCCTGGTAACAAAGGTGGTATCGTTTAGGTTTTTTCTAAAGACATGTCATAAGTGTGGGTTGGCAGGAGGATCTTCCTGTCACATTGGTGTCAAAGAAGTAGAATGTAAGCAGTGTTTCATCCTGTGAGCCTTTCAGCATACCGATTCCACCAACGTCTTCTCATTTAAACCAAATTCTCTTCAGACAGGGAGCCACAGTGACCACTCCTGTTCACAACACTGTGGCAAGAACCACCCAGAGTTTCACCTATAAAATACACACACAACAACAATGCCTAAACACATAAACAACCACAAATTCAACCCATGCCCAAATGTAGGTTTCCATCCAAACTCGATGTCAGAGCCTGAATATGTGAGAAGAACCACTCAGATCTAGTGCACTATGATACATTATACTATAGTACACAACACTATGATACATACTACTGTATAGTACACTGCACTATGATACATTATAATAAAGTACACTACACTATCCCCTTGTGGGCAACAAGACAGACAGACAGACAGTCTCCCACAGAACAACACACAATATCTTCCATTGTGTCTCTTTATTTCGTTCATCCAAACTCCAGAGGTTCAAATATATTTTCCATTGACTGACTGTGGCCTACTAGTTCAACAACCAACAGAACTGTTAGCATTTTAATCTCCATAGAGACTCCATGATACAAACGCCAATTCCTAACCTGATTCCAGAATGCATCGCTATAGGACAGTACCAGATCAGGTCATCTAAATTTTCTGTTTCTTGATGACAGAGTCTGCACAAGACCGACTGTTTAAGTTTCCACACTTGTCGTCCCCATCCCCCCCCGACATTTTCCTCCCCTCCCAATTGGCCTTGTGCAGTAGTCGGCAGCTCCGCAACTCCTTTGGACAGATGCGGGATGGTAAAGGGCGCTCACATTATTCCTCCATGCACGTTGTTGCCGTGTCGTCTGATTGTTATCATGCTGCTCGTCCGACACGGAAACCTTTAGTCAAGCGTGGGATGTTTACACTCACCAACTTTACTCCCACAATTGAACAGGTGGCCAATCTGCACACAAGGAGTCACTCGAGAGCGACATAGCAAGGTATGTTAATCCGACTGATCGAACACTTATCCCGGGTATCCCGGGATCATGTCCCAATTTGTGTATCTTGTGCTGGAGCTCCGGTCTGAGAAGTCGTGGTTACCTTCTAACTTGTGACCACTGTAATGCAAAACACTGATTTTGTTGATAATTTTACATAATACCTTAAACTCTTATTTTGTTGATAATTTTACATAATACCTTAAACTCTTATTTTGTTGATAATTTTACATAATACCTTAAACTCTTATTTTGTTGATAATTTTACATAATACCTTAAACTCTTATTTTGTTGATAATTTTACATAATACCTTAAACTCTTATTTTGTTGATAAT
>JACXGM010017770.1:0-19506 GCA_016801145.1 Umbra pygmaea | reverse complement strand
TGGGACGCCTGACTTTATGACAGCAGCTGGGAGGCCTGACTCTATGACAGCAGCTGGGATGCCTGACTTTATGACAGCAGCTGGGACGCCTGACTTTATGACAGCAGCTGGGAGGACTGACTCTTTGACAGCAGCTGGGACGCCTGACTCTATGACAGCAGCTGGGAGGACTGACTCTATGACAGCAGCCGAGACGCCTGACTCTTTGACAGCAGCTGGGATGCCTGACTCTATGACAGCATCTGGAAGGACTGACTCTTTGACAGCAGCTGGGAGGACTGGCTTCACGGGATCCTCTGGGATGACTGGCTCTGGTTCACTGACTGACACCATATACTTTGGTTCAGGCTCTGTTGAAGGTGCTGTTGCTGGCTCTGGGTCTACCTCAAGTGCTAGGTCAACCAGTAAGGTTCTCACAGACTCCTGCTGTGGGGAATTTGCATCAGGCAGCTTCGGGGGTTCAGACTCAGCCTGTTCGGGTGCTAATGTGTGCTCTGGTAGTGATTCTGCTTTTGAATTAACCACATCTGCAACCACTGGCTCGCCTTTCACAGCCTGAACCACAGCGTCCAGTGTGTCGGCTGCATCCTCTGAAACCTGCTGGTCTGCACCACTGGATGGTGTGCTCTCCTGGCTCTTGTCTAACCGGTTTCCCATGGTCCACCTGAAGACAACAAGATGGATGTGAGTGAGACAGAGAAACACTTTAAATGAAAGAAGGGCAAGGCCTGACAGTTAGCACACCCTTAAAGTACACCATTAACCTGCACTGGGACAATAGAAATACTGCACACAGAACTTCTGCTTCCCTTAAAGGGAATATATTGTCATGTGTCTATTGTCAATGCTCATGGATGTTACCGGTTTAACAGGTTGGTATTAATTATGAGAATCATAACTAGCTTGTAAAAAGGCAGAACTAATATCTTAATGTCTGGGTTCTCACTTAACAATGGATACAAACAGATTTAAATTTGGGTCATAGCCTGTTATGTAATTTTCCCCTAAACATGTGCCTTGTTTGATTTGCCCATCATCAGTGACAGGTTGGATATTCTTGTTGACATTATGTTGTATTGTATAAAAAAATAGAGATAAAAATAGAGATAAAAGGGACTTCTGTGCGGCACAGCGGTCTAAGTTGCTGCCACACAGCACAAGTGCATCACGGTGGCCAGAGCTTGTATCTTGGTTGTGGCATTCCAGTGATGACCAGGGGCTCTACTAGGCACATTGGTACAGCGCTGCCTGATTTGGATGGGTAGGTAGTCAGATAAAAGTAATGTACTTTGTCAGGCTAAAGCAACTCCTTTTTAGTAGGCTAGGATTCTAAGCAGAACCAGGAAATATGAGCATATCACGCCAGTACTCAGGTCTCTACACTGGCTCCCAGTCACATTAAGATAGACTTTAAAGTATTATTACTGGTATATAAATCTCTCAATGGCCTAGGACCTAAATAAATTGCAGATATGCTCATTGAATATAAACCCAACCGACCACTCAGATCATCAGGATTACATCAGCTAGAGATACCAAGGATTCACTGAAAACACAGAGAATCTGCTTTTAGCCACTATGCCAGCCGCAGATGGAACCAGCTCCCAGAAGAGATCAGATGTGCTCCAACAGTAGTCACCTTTAAATCCAGACTCAAAGCACATCTGTTTAGCTACGCATTTACTGAATGAACTCTGTGCTAAGTCCGAACTGATTGCACTATATTTTATTTGGTTTGTTCAGTCTCTTATTTATTAAACTGTAATATTTTTCTAATCGTTTTTTATTTTAATTTTAATTGCTTTAATTTTTTCTTTAATCTGTTTAAGATTTTTATGGTTTTCCTATTTATGTAAAGCACCTTGAATTGCCATTGTGTATGAAATGTGCTATATAAATAAACTTGCCTTGCCTTGCCTAGCCTTGCCTAGTAGGTTGGGCACCGTTTCATGGTGGTACCTATAAATCAAGTTACGGCTTTCCAATTGAATGAGCGGTGTAATAAGAATCGGACGGGTTGGTGACATGAGTATTGGAAGCATGTGAATGACTTTTTATTGAATGACAACCTATTGAGGGTTGCCAAATAACCATGGCTTTTTTCTTGTACACTGTAAGAAATGTATTTCTTGATATTTAAATTTGTAAAAGCGATTTATATGGGATAATGTTTCACTACATTATGCAGTGCTTTGATACACTAAAGCACAGCAAAAAATGCATGATCTATATCAAAGACTGGCTTGCGTGTACCCACTTACAGAAACTTTAGAAGTTCTAATCATCATGACTATTGCAATTCCTGTTGAAATGACAAAGTAAGCACTGCATAGTTTAGGAAATCATTGTCTCATCTAAATAATTTTAGAAAATTATTGATCAGAAAGGGTTGATCTACTGGAATTTTCCCACAAGACCATATCTAGGGTTTAAAGAGAATGGTCCAAAAAAGAGAAAATATAAATTGAGCGACAGTTCTCTGGGCGAAAATACCTTGTTGATGGAGAATGACCAGACTGGTTTGAGCTGATTGAAAGGCAACAGTACCTCTCTATGCCAGGGTTGGTGTAGTGGTTTAAGCTACCAACTCCAATCTACACACGCCCCCGGCGACACGGGTTTGAGCCGAGCTCTGTCAACTGTCTGTTCCCTTCCTCTCTGTCTCCCTTGCTTCTCCTTCCTCCTGTCCAAGTCAATAAAAATGTAAAATAAAAAATACCCCCAATAAGAAAGGCAACAGTAACTCAAACAACCACTACAATATGCAGAAGAGCATCTCTGAATGTGCAACACGTTGAACCTTGAAGCAGATGGGCTACAGCAGGATAAGACCTCAGCTGGTGCCACTCCTGTCAGCTAAGAACAGCTGAGGCTACAATTTGCACAGGCCAAATCAAAATTGGAGAATAAAAGATTGGAAAAATGTTGCCTGGTCTGATGAGTATCAAATTCTGCTGTGACATTCAAATGCTAGGGTCAGAATTTAGTATTAATACAATGAAAGAATGTATCCATCCTGCCTTGTATTAACGGTTTAAGCTTGTTGTGGTGGTGTAATGGTGTGGAGGATATTTTACCCCTAATGAACCTAAAAAAGTGACCAGTGACGGTAAGTGTCTGCTTACTGATTGAACAGTGCTGTCATCACCAGAAGGTAAACTTGAGAGAAAAAGTTGCATTATCTGAATCTTATATCTGCTCTCTGCCTTCCCGCACTTAATAATTCTATAATTTGAAGGATCAAAGAAACTACGTAATATATCCATTAAAAAGTTGTAATACCCATATAATTGCTATTGTGTCAGACAGCAGAAACCCACACAAACAGCCCTCCAAATATATTGCCACTGAAATAGAGCCAACAACGCGCAGGAACAAATACGCAGCCGGACATCATCACACAAATGAATAATAAATACTAGAACATGTGTTCTTCGACTATAGTCACAATATATTGATCAGAGAAAGACCAACAGCACTGATGGAAGTAGACGCAACACTGACATAGGTATTCAGGCATACTTAAATAAAACTATATAGAACATAAGAACTCAAAATTATAGTGAAAACATTTACCAACCTGCTACTTTGTAGTGGAATTAAAAAGCGAATTTAAGCCGCGCTGGTGACAGACTTTGGAGAGTCTCACGGCCCTGAGAGATACACGCACTGTGAGGTAAAGTGGAGTAAACTTCGGACAGACTTTGTATGTGTGTGTGTATGTGTGTGTATGTATTGCGCGCGCCCACAGTCGCTCGTGCACCTTTTCGGGGAGTTTCATATACATTTTATCCTCCCTCCTTCCTTCCGATCCATAATTGTAATCTTCCTCATAGAACTGGTTTATTCTTCTGGATATCTGAAGGCTTTGCAACTTGTAAAACTAGCGTTTGAGTACTTTACCAACTCTGTCAAATATATAAATGTTGCATTATACAAATGTACTGTAACAAGCAGATGTATATTTAACAATTAAATCACAAGTCGTAAATGGCCAAAAAACAGAAGCTATAAGAGCTGTTATTTAGCACGAAGCATGAACACAGTGCTTAGACATGGTATATTGGCAATATATAACAATCCCAAAGCCTTTATTGCTTTTATACTGTAAACCGGTTACCAACACAATTGGTGCAGTAAAAAGTGCTGTTTTGCTACCATCCAGTTTATAATGGTGGTTTGAGATGTGGGTGTACTCTAAACTTGGCAGCCCCCACCCTAAAGGTGTGCAGTTCCCAGGGGTTTGGTGAAATGCAAAATGAAAATCTCATATGAAACTTGTGTGCAAAAAGACAAATAAGCAGAGCGCCCTGTACCCCACTGCTGGTTTGCTTCGGATGCTAAGGAGGGTCAGGCCTGGTCTGGCCCTGAATGGGATACCAGGTGTCTGAAAGTGGTGTTGGAGGGCCAGTAGGTGGCATTCTGCCTTCCAGTGGCACCCCCGGAAATGTTTCATGGGGTGGCCAGATGGGGCCACTGAAAATCTTGGGGTGGCACACCAAAACCAAAAGCCACAACTGAATAACAGGAATTCTATGATGCTGTTGTAGTACATACAGTACTCAGCATGAATTAGTACATCCCAACAGATGTCTCATAAAATCTGTCTCTGTTCAGAATCAATACTTTCCATGGAAAAATAAAATAAATAATGAATGTAACCCACACTGTTTCAATCAAGGGGGTAGGCTTAGACCCGGAAGTTGAAGCAGCCCTGGGTGGATTCTGATGCTACCTGGGTATCACCTCACGTTAGCATTCCATAGACTACCATTCATTTTAGGGGTCACTTTGACAGCGAATTTACATCCAATTTAAAGACTCTACTTGTCGATTGTTTATTTCTAAAGGAACAGGACAATGTATAAAAAGCTCCATTAACTTGTATCTCACATTATGTCCCGTAGCAGCAGTTTTTGTAAAGAAATGCTAACTATTGCATATAGTCAAAATGACATAATAATTCATCAGAATACTTACCAAAAGTTGCTCCAGTTCCTATGTCCTCATTGGTTTAAAAAAAGAAGCATTAAAGACAAAGAAGGTAGTTCTTTATGGAAAAGAACAAAACAGTAACTATTTCCCAGGTTATGTCCCTGTCAACTTGCCTGGTAAAATAATAGTAATTAAAAATATATACAATTCATATTTAGGGTATTTGTTATTATATTTAATGACAGGATAGTTAGTAGAGGCTAAGGAGACAAGGGGAGAAAAAGATTAAGGGCACAAACAGTCGACCAGGCTTGGGCTCAAACCTCTTAGAACGCTACACCAAATTCTTGCATTTTGTTCTTTTTTTACATTTTACAAGAAGCTATCTTCACTTTTAAGCACTTAAATAACATCCCTGCTCACCTGTCACAGCACATCAGAAATGCTGTCTGTATTAATAGGTCTCGTAGGATATCTAGCTACTTCTAAGCAGTGTTGGGTAAAGTAGCTTGTACAGTTACATTCCAGTTACTTGCTGAGTTCACACGTTTTGGGAAGTCCCTAATTAAGACAAAATTATCAGGTAAATGGAGTTCATATCTTACTGGTGACCAGAATTGATATTTTCTTTACTCTTTCTATTTGTTTTGTGGGTTACTTTTAAAATATGAACTCCATTTACCTGATCATTTTGTCTTACTTCGGGACTTCCCAAAACTTGTGAACTCAACATGTAACTGGAATGTAACTGAAAAGTAGCTTTATCCAACACTGCTTCTAAGGTATTAGTTGTCTGACATTTGTGTTCCTACTTTGTGGTATCTCATATCTTAAAATACTTTTAAAGTATTTCAAGTTTGCTGTACAGATCACCCGCACCCATTTAATAAGGGGGGAGTTAGGGGTCTATTCACTATGCCTAATATTTCTATGGGCCCTTCATAAATGTCAAAAGTTGCCACTTAATTTAGACCTTTACTCACTTAGGATCTGGCTTTGGCAAGACGTGGTAAAGCGTGTGTATTTACAACTTGGTTTGGCCTGACCCCTAGTGTGCAATGAATATGTTGCAAGATATTC
This sequence comes from Umbra pygmaea, assembly GCA_016801145.1. Taxonomy (NCBI): domain Eukaryota; kingdom Metazoa; phylum Chordata; class Actinopteri; order Esociformes; family Umbridae; genus Umbra; species Umbra pygmaea. The sequence goes on along the minus strand of JACXGM010017770.1, from coordinate 13,491 downwards.
TAAAGTTAAACCTGCACTATGTAACTTTTAAGAAAACAACAAACAAAACAAAAATCCAAAAATATGTTTTAGGACTAGTAAACGTTTAGGAACTACCATATTGGAACCAGGGGTTAAAAACATAAACTTAAAAAATACAAAATACAGACAATAGTTAACATTTCACAATATCTAACTAGCAACACATGCATATTATGGACAAAATAATAATCTGTATTTTCGTAAATTGGTTTTATTTCCCCTGTATTATTCCTGTCTTCAGTAAGAACAAATATATATAAAAAGTATTAAAAAAATATACAGAAAAATTCAGGCCAACATGAGAAATGAGTAGAAGTTACATATTGAAGATTTTACTGTATTAAATTATTAGAAAACAAAATCTTTGGATTGACTTTTGGAATACATAGTTTGAGATGTCAACAGTTGTCTATTTTGTTGATTGATTTATTTCAGTTAATAATTCTGAATTGTCAAATACAAATAAGAAGAAAGACGCACACTCAACATTTTTGCTACAAGTAACTTGTACTAATTTAAATCACCAACATTTCAGCATCAACTTGCCTTCTTCAGAGATGTAACATGAATGCTTGAGACTAGGTTATGTAGACATGCAATCAGTGCAGCCATTAAGATCAATGGGGAGTGTTTCATAATTATTGAAATGACAAATGATTAAAATCAAAATACTGGAAAAAAAAACATTATTGTGCTATAATAAGTTCAAACATCATAAAAATCATTTTCATACATTTAGTGTAAATATAAATTAGGTCAGATTTCTTCTATATAGTTTAGGAAATAGGATGGTTACCTTCTGCAAAATGAGCAGCTACAGGGTAGTCAGTACTCTTAAACCTGATTGAGCTGCGGTGTTCAGCTATTTGCTGTTTCAGTTGTCTTTTGTTTGTCCTATGTAAGCTTTCCCATAAGGACAGGTAATGGGATAGATAACACCCTTTGTCTTGTAGAGGATGTCTCTGATGAAAATTGTTTTTGTGGTACTCATAGTTTCGAAATACCATTAGGGATTGGTGCCAGGAGAGATTGACTGTACTCCGGAGGTAGGTCTGACCTCACGAGTTGTCTCCTATGTTACGTCCACGCTTGTACACCATCAGGGAAGGTTCCTGAAAGAGGTGTGCTATTTTTTTGTAAAATGTCCTAATATTTTAAATTGTTTTAATTTTAACTGGTGGATTGTGTACTCCAGGTAGCGAATGAGTCCTTACCACAAGTGAAGGAGTTTAAGTAGCCTATCTCGGGGTCTTGTTTGCCAGTGAGGGGACAATGGCCCAGCGAGATTGGCCCAGAGAATCCAAGCAGGGGGGTCAGTGTTACATTCGCTTTACTGCACCATTGTGAGGAAAAGAGAGCTGAGCCAGAAGGTAAGGCTTTCAATCTACCTGTCAATCTTTGTTCCTAACCTCACCTATGGTCATGAAGGCTGGGTCATGACCGAAAGAACGGGATTGCGTGTACAAGCGGCTGAAATTGTTTTTTTTTCAGGAAGGTGGCTGGCGTCTCCCTTAGGGATAGGCTGAGAAGCTCAGTCATCCGAGAGGAACTCGGAGTAGAGCCACTACTCCTTTGCACAAAAAAGAGCCAGTTGAGATGGTTCGGGCATCTGGTAAGGATGCCCCCTGGGTGCCTTGAGGTGTTCCAGGCACGTCCAACTGGGAGGAAGCCTCAGGGAAGACCCAGGACTAGGTGGCAGGATTATAATTATCTCCACACTGGCCTGGAAATGCCTTGGGGTCCCCCAGTGAGGGCTGGTTAATGTCCTGGACCATCCAGTTGTCGGCTAGCCTTGCAAATGTTGATTCCATTGCTGTGTTTACACCATGTTCCAAATTATTATGCAAATTATATTTTACACAGATTTTCCTAAACAGTCGATGAAAATGACTCTCTGTATAATTTTCGAGTCACCAACCATTAGGATATAAGTCGAGTTCCAATGAACAAACCACCCAATGAAAACAGTATTTCTTTCAAAAATAAAAAAACTTAAAATGCACTGTTCCAAATTATTATGCACATCAGAGATTCAAAACATTTTATAGGTTCTAAAGAACTGAAAATGGTAATTTGTTGAATTTGCAGCAGTAATAGGTTTAGGTCATATTTACTGAAATCAAAACAATTTCAAACACATCTTAACAGGGCAAGTTACATGTTAACATAGGACCCATTCTTTGATATCACCTTCACAATTCTTGCATCTATTGAACTTGTGAGTTTCTGGAGAGTTTCTTCTTGAATTTCTTTGCAGGATTTCAGAACAGCCTCCCAGAGCTGCTGTCTTGATGCAAACTGCCTCCCACATCATAGATCTTTTGCTTGAGGATGCTCCAAAGGTTCTCAATAGGGTTGAGGTCAGGGGAAGATGGGGGCCACGCCATAGATTTCTCTCCATTTATGCCCATAGCAGTCAATGACACAGAGGTATTCTTTGCAGCATGAGATGGTGCATTTTATTGCAAGAAGATGATTTTGCTATGGAAGGCACAGTTCTTCTTTTTGTACCATGGAAGAAAGTGGTTAGTCAGAAAATCTATATACTTTGTACATAGAGTATACATATGCAGTATTGTGTAGACAATAAATATTGTCACACCTTCAGGGACCCTAAAGAGGCCTACCAGCTCTCTCCCCATGATTCCGAAGCAAAACATGACTCGGCCACCTCCTTGCTGACGTCGCAGCGTTATTGGGACATTGTGGCCATCCACCAACCATCCACTACTCCATCCATCTTGACCATTTAGGGTTGCAATGCACTCATCAGTAAACAAGACTTCATGTATTTCTGGGCCCACTGCAACTGTTGTGCTTGTGAGCATTGTTTAGGGGTGGCCGAATAGTAAGTTTATGCACAACTGCAAGCCTCTGGAGGATCCTACAACTTGAGGTTTGCGGGACTCCAAAGGCACCAGCAGCTTTAAATACAGTCGTATGCAAATGTTTAGGCACCCCTGACCATTTCCATGATTTTCATTTATAAATAGTTGGGTGTTTGGAACAGCAATTTCAGTTTGATCTATCAAATAACTGAACGACACAGTAATATTTCAGTAGTGAAATTAGGTTTATTGGATGAACAGAAAATGTGCAATATGCATCAAAACAAAATTAGACTGGTGCATATATTTGGGCACCCCAACAGAAAAATCGAAGCAATATTTAGTTGAGCCTACTTTAGCAGAAATAACAGCTTCTAGATGCTTCCTATAGCCTGTAATGTGTGTCTGAATTCTGGATGAAGGTATTTTGGACAATTGCAAAACATCTCCAGTTCAGTTAGGTTTGATGGTTGCTGAGCATGGACAGCCCGCTTCAAATCACCCCACAGATTTTCAATGATATTCGGGTCTGGGGACTGGGATGGCCATTCCAGAACATTGTACTTGTTCCTCTGCATAAATGCCAGAGTAGATTTTGAGCAGTGTTTTGGGTCATTGTCTTGTTTAAATATCCAGCCCCGGAGTAACTTTAACTTTGTGACTGATTCCTCTACATTATTCTTAAGTACCTGCTGATATTGAGTTGAATCCATGTGACCCTCAACTTTGGCCACACAGCCCCACAACATGATGGAATTTACACCAAATCTGACTGGGGGTAGCAAGTGTTGGTCTTGGAACGATGTGTTCTTTTGCCGCCATGCATAACGCCCCTTGTTATGACCAAATAACTCCATCTTTGTTTCATCAGTCCACAGCACCTTCTTCCAAAAGGAAGTTGGCTTGTCCAAATGTGCGTTTGCATAACTCAAGCGACTCTGTTTGTGGCGTGTGTACAGAAAAGGCTTCTTCCGCATCATTCTCCCATACAGTTTCTCCTTGTGGAAAGTGCGCTGAATTGTTGAACAATGCATAGTGACATCATCTGCAGAAAGATGATGTTGTAGGTCTTTGGAGGTGGTCTGTGGGAAGTTTTTGACCGTTCTCACCAACCTTTGTCTATTGCCTCTCTTCAGAGGAGAGTCAAAGAGAACAACAACTTGCAATTGGCCACCTTAAATACCTTTCCTCATGATTTGATGCACCTATGCATGAAGTCTATGAAGTTCAAGGCTTAATAAACTCACCAAACTAATTGTGTTCCAATTAATCAGTGCTAGCTAGTTACAGGTATTCAAATCAACAAAATGACAAGGGTGCCCAAATTTATGCACCTGTCTAATTTCGTTTTGATGCATATTGCACATTTTCTGTTAATCCAATTTCACTACCAAAATATTACTGTGCCCTTCAGTTATTTGATCGATCAAAATGTAATTGCTGATCCAAACACCCAATTATTTATAAATGAAAATTTTCAGGGGTGCCTAAACGTTTGGATACAACTGTATATAAAACAAAAACAGCCTATTGTATGTATTGGATGCTGGACAGTGTGAAGCATTGGGTGACTCAGTCTGTATAAGTGAGAGCTAATGTTAAAATAGTACTTTCAAGTCATATGTGGAATGTGTGTCTCTACGGCGTTGATGCAGACAGAAAAATTGTTATTTACTGACTTCTAGTCAGGTGTTATATAACTCTATATATGATCATGTTAACTTATTCAATTGTAGAGGGGAATGTACAGCTCTGGAAAAACTTAAGAGACCACTGAACATCCTTCTTAAATCTATCCCATTGAAAACCTCTGGAATGTGATCAAGAGGAAGATGGATGGTCAAAAACCATCAAACAAAGCCGAGCTGCTTGAATTTCTGTGCCCAATTTGATGTCACCAACAATGTAAAACACTGGTGGAGAGCATGCCAAGACACATGAAAAACAATTATTATTGTTATACAATTTATTATTTCAGCAGTTTTTTATTTCTGAACTCTTCCTAATTTTAACAAACTAGTATTGTCTTGTTTAAAAATTAACTTATTTTCTTTGCATTATTCAAAGTCTGACAACACTGCATCTTTTTGTTATTTTGACCCGTTGTCATTTTCTGCAAATAAATGCTCTAAATGACAATATTAGTCTTTGCAATTTGGGAGAAATGTTGTCAGTCATTTTTGGAATAAAACAAACATTTATTTAATTAATTTTTACCCAAACACTTATCTATCATTTGTAAAAGAAACACTGATGATTTTGCTGTGGTCTCTTAACTTTATCCAGAGCTATACTATAATAAAGTTTTAATTATTTTAAGTTATTCATTAATGTTGAGAATTTTCCAGTCAAGACTAGTACGATTAAAGTTACAAAGTTACAAAAGATGGCCATTAGCAAATGTCTTATAGAGGTAGAGAGATCAGTCTTGCATTAAATAATGAATTCCACAGTAAGCGTTGAGCCGTTGACAGCATAATTATGTCACATTTTTTGATTAATCACTCATATGTAAAACATAACTTTTGCACAGCGTCACATCCATGGTGAAAAATGTCACATCCATAACAGTAAATTAGATACTGTAAAGTAAATATGAACTTTTTAATGTATTAATTGTTTGTGTATTTTACATGCCGCCAAACCTTTCTTTTCAAATGACTGTTAATATTTTACCAGAAGATTTTAAAGTCACAGACTTTTGCCAATGATTCTGTCCTCTTAAATATGCTTGTCTCTTTCCGTAACATCCATAACACAAGTTGTGTTGTGACGGTTAAAACAACAAGAGATTACTTACACACTTCATCTGTAGGGTACTAAAAATACTGTACATACATTAAAAACTGTCATTGGTGTTTGATATGTAATTTCTGTGACAAACAATTTCTTTCTGATTTTGTGTACAAATGTCATAATATTTGATAACGCTGGAATTTACCTTTTGTTTTATAACTCCTTGTCATCCTTTTGCTATACTTCTCTTTCTGCTTCACTCTTTTACACACATATACAGTACACACACCAACTTGTTTCATTATACCAATTCAAAATCCCATTTCCACCACCCAAACCATAGTCTTAACCCCGAAACCCCGAAACTTAACCCTAACTCATACCTAAACCTTAATTGTAATCCCTAATTTAAACACTAACCGTAAGCATTAGAACTTGAACCTTTAACCCCAAGCCTTCAAATGTAATGTACTGCATATAAATGAAAACGGCAAAACGTAAGGGTTTACCATGTATAAGGACAATTGGTTTTCAAAAGTATAGTACTACATACACAAACACATATATTGACACCACAGGTCAGAACTCTCTGGCCAATCTAAGCACATTATCCATTCCTTAGAGGCAGACTTTATCAGCCTGGTAGAAAACAATTGTATTAGGTGAACTTTGACCATATTACTGTTGGGTGGTGAAGCCGGAAGAGTAAAACGTTGTGAATGACTGACCTACACATTTCCCCTGAATGTTTTCCCTTACTGAACTTTAAGGCTGATTCTGTCATTTGTTGAAATTACCTGTTGTTGTTGAAGGTAAGTTAGAAAGAGGCTGTGGTAAATGTATCTGACTGTCTGTGTGGCTTTATATGCACATACAGTAAATGGAAAAGAGGGCAATGGAATGTTAACTGTTGAGATTAGAAGAATATCAATATCTTAGGCAGTCCGTAAATAACACTAGTTTAACAAATTAAATATTTGTCAAACTTCAAGATTTTCTTTACTGTTTTTACTGCATAACATTAATAGTTATTTCTAGGTTAAGGAGTTACTGCTAAATGCTACTGCCCATGCTAGATTAGCTATCATACAGAAATCAGTGGTTGGATTGAAAGTTATTTTATAGTTGCAATGAATGATAATGATGATGACATGGACATACTGTATGTTGGAGTGTGCAGCCATATGCATAATACTCCGATTTTTACTTCAACATAGCATAAAATACAAATAAAAAATAGTAGTCCAAATATAGGCTAATGTTGTTATGGTCCACAATCTATTCCCAACACATTTCATTGATATGTCCATTGTTTATCATCTATTAGATGAGATAGTTTTCCTAATATCTTCAGCTTTGGCTGTTAAATCACCAACCAGTGACATCATCTACACATGGTGTTTTTGGTGTCTGTCTCTAAGATGACTCAGAACATGTTCCAGGAGGGGCTGTACCAGGTTTTCTTTAAGGACACACCCTCCAGCCACCCACCGGCTGTAACCACCAACCAGGGAGGCTTTCAAGATGTGCGTATTGGGCGCTGGTTTGGGACAGTCATTAATAGCCACCTTCTTGTCACTGGGGTGAGATGATAACACACGTCCATTTAAAGCAGTGGTCCTCAAACCCTTCCATGGAGGGCCTAGTGTATGCAGGTTTTCGCGTTTACCTTGTACAAACCTGATGGAGTAGCTCACTAATTGGTTAGTATCTCCCCTCACCTGGCAGTCCAGGTCCTAATTATGCTCTAATTGAAGGGAAAGACCAAACACCAGCATACACTAGGCCCTCCATGGAAGGGTTTGAGGACCACTGATTTAAAGTTTTGTGACCAAATCATGTATTCAAGTGCTGCAGAAAACCTTCCCATTTCTCTCTCCATAGTCCCTTTGTCTTTTGTCCTCTCATTCGCTCATCATCTCATTTGCACTCTAAGCTATTGCAGGTTTTCGGTGCCCTGGCCTCCATTCTCACCACAGTAACCTATGGCTGTGTGAGCTTTAACTGTTCCATCTCCGTGATGACACCAGTCTGGCCTGGCCTGTTTGTGAGTGCATCCCTGCTTTTCACTGGTGCAAGAATTCTGTTAGCCAATTGGGTTAATGGTTGGCATATTTGGTTGTGTCTGTCACAATTAGTTACCAGCCCTACTGTTTAAAAAATGTTCTCTCATTCAATGCCGACTAAACAAACGGATTATGCACACTCAAATTCACAGTTTCAAAGGCTGACCATACTGTGTATCTGAATAATATTTTGAACTGTTTAGTTTTTTGATATAGACTTTCTTTATGAACAATGGAGTGAAAACCCTTGTTTGTACACATTAAAATGATGTTACTGTGTGTTATTACAGAATCTGGCCACTGGAGGCCTAGCAATGGAAGTTCAGAGGAAACCCAACAAACTCAAAGTAAGTTAAGTATATCATAAAAAAGTATAAATTTATTACTAATCAAAACATTCACATAAACTAATTAAAACAATGTACATTTCATCATAGTACCTTTTTTGTTTCTGCATTTTGTAGTGAGTCAATAATGTCATCGTGTCTGGTATTGGGATTTCTCAGTGTTCAGTAACAGGTTTGTTAATGTACAAATTAGTTTTGTGTTAAACACACTGTTCTGGTTTTGTGTTGAGCAGGTGAGCACACTGATTGGTTTGAACATCTTCAGCCTCTTGGTGGGGATCTGTGCTCTCCTGATCTACCTGCTCATATCCACACAAGTTAAAGCCTTGAATACTGACCAACAGGTCTGTCTGTGTGATGGTGTCTGTGACTAACACCTCTCCTCTATGAGCAGGATGTGGAACATCATTTTGCTTCACTATCATCGGCAAATATATATTCCATTCTCGGCGACAAGCACATTCATAGCTATTGCTATATACACTGCATCCGGAAAGTATTCACAGCGCTTCACTTTTTCCACCTTTTTTATGTTATTCCGAAATGGATTAAATTAATTATTTCCCTCAAAATTCTACAAGCAATTCCCCATAATGGCAATGTGAAAGATGTGGGTTTGAAATTTTAGCAAATGTATTAAAAATAAAAAAGCACATGGACATAAGTATTCACAGCGTCAATACTTTGTTGAAGCACCTTTGGCAGCAATTACAGCCTTAATTCTTTTTCAGTGGGATAATACAAGCTTGGCACACCTACTTTTTGGTCAGTTTCTCTCATTCTTCTTTGCAGGACCTCTCAAGCTCCATCAGGTTGGATGAGGAGTACTGGTGCAGCCATTTTCAGATCTCTCCAGAGATGTTAAATCCGGTTCAAGTCTGGGCTCTGGCTGGGCCACTCAAGGACATTCACAGAGTTATCCTGTATGCACTCCCTTGTTATCTGTGTGCTTAGGATCATTGTCCTGTTCAAAGATGAACCTCCGCCCCAGTCTATGTTCCAGAATGCTCTGGAGCAGGTTTACAGCAAGGATGTCTCTGAAGAGTGTCTCCCTGACTAAGGCCCTTCTCCACAGATCGCTCAGTTTGGCTGGGCGGCCAGCTCTAGGAAGAGTCCTGCTGGTTCCAAACTTCTTCCATTTACAGATAGAGGCCACTGTGCTCATTGGGACCTTCAATGATGCTGATATTTTTCTGTACTGTTCCCCAGATCTGTTTCTCGACACAATCCTGATTCTGAGGTCTACAGACAATTCTTTGACTTCGTGGCTTGGTTTGTGCTCTGACATGCACTTCTTCTTCTTCTTCTTCTTGGGAGTACTGGCGGATCGCAACCAACTGTTATGGAGCATACACCGCCACCTACTGTATCGGAGTGTGAGGCCAGTCACGGCCACCCACCGCTATATATCCTCTTCCCCACACCCATATCCTTGAGAAATTGCATCAGCCCCTTCACCAATGTCCTCCTACACATAACCTCCAGATACGCCACATGCTTCCTCCACGTCAACCTCTCGTCAAACAACATACCCAAATACTTAAATGCCACCACCCGGCATATATCCTGCCCATACATTGGCAAACTAACATCCACAACTTTCCTATTTCAACACACCATGAAGCATGACTTCGCCACCGACATCCTTACACGGCTTGACAAACGGCAGCACCACTGCCCTCTTCCACCCACCCGGCAGTACCCACTTCCTCCGCACCATATTAAACAGGTCCAATACAGCCACCTTCACACTTAAAGATGCATTCTTCACCATCACATAACACACCCTATCCTCACCAGGTGCCGTCCTACCACACCACTCCAGAGCTTTATCAAGTTTGTACATAGAAAACTCTGCATCCATAGCATCACCCCCCCTCCACTCTCCTACTCAGTACATCCCTGTGATCCTCTAACACCCTCCCCTTCCTCCTCTGTGCCTCCTCACATAAATGACCACACCCGTGAACAGCGGCAAACACCTGTCCTATGACCTCAGCCTTATCTTCATCACTCACTGCACACACGTCCCCCTCCAACTCTGACATGCACTGTTCACTGTGGGACCTTGTAAAGACAGATGTGTGCCTTTCCAAATCATGTCCAATCAACTGAATTTACCACAGATGGACTCCAATCAGGTTGTAGAAACATCTCAAGGATGATCAGTGGAAACAGGACGCACCTGAGCTAAATTTTGAGTGTCATGGCAAAAGCTGTGAATACTCAAATACATGTGCTTTTTATTTCAAACAAACATATTTCACATTGTCATTATGGGGTATTGTTTGGGAAATAATGAATTTCGATTCCATTTCGGAATAAGGGTGAAAAAGTGAAACACTGTGAATACATTCCGGATGCACAGCATAATCATTCTGAAAGGATAAATCTTTTTTAAGCAGCATTAAGACATTAGGACTGTTGCTCTCTGGCAGCGTGTGGGTGTGTTGGTGGCGAAGGGCAGCTCCATCGTGTTCACAGTCCAGTGTCTGCTGGCCTCTGTCTACACAGTCTTCCTTTCCTGGAGGGGTCTCAGACGATACAGCAGCCCCCACAGTCAGACCTACAGCCGTCTATCACAGGCAAGAGTCAAGACCGCACACACACAGTATGCAAATTCTGACACACTTTCCTTTTTTACTGCAATGGACATACTGTAGTAAGCAAACATTGACTCAACTAACGAACATTTATTACAGGGCCACGACGACCACACAGAGCTTTTAATGGAAACAAGAGCATTCAGCCTCTAAACCAACAAACATAATGTGTGTGGGGGTGTGTGAGTGTGTTTAATAGCATATGCTATACTGTACATATTGTCAGAATGTCTGAATGTACTTTTCTTTGTATTTTATTTCAATAACATTAAATAGAATCTTGAAAATCAAGTCCAAATCACTGGGTTCAATCTACATTGCCAATTGTATTGAATTGTAATATGTATACACACACCGATCAGTCAACATTGTGACCACCTGCCTAATATTGTGTAGGTCCCCCTTTTTGCTGCTAATACAGCAGCCTTATACACAACAAACTGTGATGCATTATGTGTTCTGACAAATTTCTATCAGAATCAGCATGAACTTATAAGCAATTTGAGCTACAGTAGCTTGTCTGTTGAATCAAACCACACGGACCAGCCTTCACTCCCCACGTGCACCAATGAGCCTTGGCTACCCATGACCCTGTCGCAGGTTCACTGCTTTTCCTTCCTTGGACCACTTTTGATAGGTACTGACAACTGCAGACTCGGAACACAGCATAAGAGCTGTAGTTTTGGATATGCTCTGACCCAGTCATCTAGCCATCACAACTCAGCCCTTGTCAAAGTTGCTCAAATCCTTATGTTTGTCCATTTTCCCTGCTTATAACACATCACCTTTGAGGACAAAATGAAGAAGCAACAAAAAGCAGCTCTGCAGCTCCCTGGACAGATACAGGATGGTGAATGGCACTCACGTGTTTTATCCAAACATACAGATACAAATCCAACTGAAAATACAACTAATATTGACTTCTCCATTCTCAAAATTATTCAACCCCCTGCATAGAATCCCTCACAACAGCACAAATATGCAACAGGTGTTGTCTCAAGCACACCTGATTCAACTAATCAAGGGCTTCATTATGGTAGTTGCATCAAGTGTGCTTGACCTGGAACACATGAAATGCCTGAACTAGCGAGGGGTTTGTTGAGTGTCACATTTGACTGCATGTTAGAAACATGCCTAAGCCAAAAAATTGTCAAAAAATGTAAAGAGAATGTATCATCGTCCCTTCACAAACAAGGAACAGTATATAAAAACATAGCGAAGGCACTGATTGTTCACAAAGACACTGTTGGAAACATAGTTCACAAGAACTCATTTAAGAGAACATTGTTTACGCTACCTGGATGGAGCAGAAAAAGGAAGCTATCAATGGCTGCAACCATATTTTTGAGACGGCATGTTGTGACTGTCACTCGAGTGACTGCAAAAGTCCTGCAGCAAGGCTTAGTGGCAAAAGGCATTGAGGCTTCAGTGAGCACAGTAAGGCACATACTTAACGCAGATGCGGAATGGGGACAGGTGCTCACATGGTTCATCCAACTACATGTCACAGAGTCAGGCCAATTCCTTTCACAATGCTCATCCAAAACGGAAGCCTTTAGTCAGCTTATGCGTGGAATGAAAACACCAAATATACTTCTGTAATTGAAATTACAAGTGCCGATATGCACACAAGGAGTTAATGGGTAAGGTACAGTACATAATCGGATTTATTTATATCAAATCCTGGGCAACACTGTGCCAAATTTGCAAAGGTGCTGCATCGTGCTGGGGTTCCAGGCAAAGTTGTGGAAGATGTAGTCAGGCTCAAACCACTGACCACAATGACGTGGCTTGTCCTGCAAGGCATTGACTTAGCCCACTACTCCACACGTACCACCAATTTTCTTGTATTAAAAGTGTCCGTAAAATTGTTTTTGCTGTTTTACAGCTACTTTATAAAAACATTCAACACACTTTGACATTCCTTTCCAAGTACAGTGTTAAAATAATATAAAGTAGGAATGATTCTGCTTTTATACTAAGCCAGATCCTGAAAAATGTGACCAGACTTAATTATTTTTTGACACCCTTGCTTTATTTCAATTGTAACCCTAAAAAAAACCATAAAAACCTGTCCACTACTAACACACTAAACATAACACAAATCTAATAATGCTAATTCTCATTCCAACCCTGAACCAAAACAGCCAAATGTCCTCAATCAGTTTTTTCCATGGTTAAAAATATTTGTGAGGACATTTAAAGAATTATTTTATTAATTAATGCACTAAAACAACACACACACATATCTCTATATCAGTTTACATAAACATAAGAGGTCATGGCCCCAAGATGAAACTTTTCTTGGAGACACCAGAGCAAGGCTACGCACGCACACATGCACACAAACATGCAAACACCAGAAGAGTGTGATGCTGTAAACAGAGGAGGTTTTGGTCCATTCAAGTTGAACGTTACACACACACCATTCCTAAAGTGTTTCTTAATAAAATGAGGGAGAGGAACCAGTTTCTCACGGCATTTTGGGCTAACAGCTTCCAGCTGTCTACGGGCTAACAGCACTGTTATGGGAACACCAGAAGAAAAAACAACAATGTATAAGCCAAGAGAGGGAGTATAATGGGGTGGGAACTAAGACAGAAAGTGTTCTCTATGTTCAGACACGGTATGGTTAGGGTCAGAGGGAGAATAGTGTAGAAGGGGTCAAAGAGATTATTAAGGGGGAGGAGTCAGAGAGAGAATAGTGGGGAAGGGGTCAAAGAGAGTATAAAGGGGGAGGGGTCAGAGAGAGTATAATGGGGAAGGGTCAGAGAGTATAAAGGGGGAGGGGTCAGAGAGAGTATAGTGGGGAAGGGGTCAGAGAGTATAAAGGGGGAGGGGTCAGAGAGAGTATAGTGGGGAAGGGGTCAGAGAGTATAAAGGGGGAGGG
>JACXGM010017769.1:0-19506 GCA_016801145.1 Umbra pygmaea | reverse complement strand
GGTTAGAGGGTTAGGGGGTTAGGGTTAGAGGGTTAGGGGGTTAGGGTTAGGTTAGGGTTAGAGGGTTAGGGTTAGGTTAGGGTTAGAGGGTTAGGGTTAGAGGGTTAGGGTTAGAGGGTTAGGGTTAGAGGGTTAGGGTTAGAGGGTTAGGGTTAGAGGGTTAGGGTTAGAGGTTTAGGGTTAGAGTTAGAGGGTTAGGTTTAGAAACTGATGTTTGATCCAAGTCAATCCAGACTAAGTCACCTGCTCTAGAAGCATACATTCATACCCCCAAAAAAACCTAAGTCCCCCTGGACCAACTACATCTATTGTTCAATGGACTTCCATTCAGCTTGGACCTTCAATCACTGGACATCCCTTACGAAACTAAAGTATATTGCAATATACTAGAATTTATATTGCAATACATTCGAAAATATATTTCAATGTATGAGAAACTTCCGCATATATTTGAAAATATATAGCAATGTATGGATGGATAACCCATTGCTTTAAATAGATCCTTATATTTTAAAAAAAATGTATGTGCAAAATAAAACTGTATTACATTATTGCATGTGTGTTTATTGAAACAAAGTATTTTATGAGTTAAGCAAGCTCATGTAAAGGTTTACAGAGAGCTTGATCAACAATAGTCCAAATCACACTAACCCTAACCCTCTTTATACAATTAGCAGAGGTGTATTTCTTCATACATTATATGTATTTACAACTTGTTTGGAGTCCTGTTGTAGTAAATTCGGTGGGTCGTTTTTTCCAGAAATTCTATCACTCTTAGCCGCTGTGAGGACCCTAATTTCAGATAAGATCACAGGGAGCTCAAGCCATGAAGGTGAAAGCGAATATGAGGCCAGTGTTTCTCTACCATCACTTCTTCCACCCACATCTCCCAAAACAACATCAGTAAGTACATTTTGGATGATCAATTAAAAACATAAAACACTCTGTCACTGGTGATTTTCTTTGTTTTTAGTCCTATTTGTCTTTCCTTTTTACAATTAATTAGGTGCAACTAGGGAATGCTGACTCCACCAGAGTGTCTGCCCATTGTTGGGAGACTGCAAAAGCACAACCTACAGCGAAAGGAATGGCTTGCACCATTCTTGCTGGGCCTGTTCAGCATTGATGTCCTACTGAAGTCCAACCTGACGGGAGGGGTCAACAAGGTCGATCTATCTGCAGAGAGACGCCAGCTCTGCTGCCTGAACTATACCTATCCTATATGGAGGCCCCAGAGCTTAGAGTCTTGTCTATTTAACTTGGATGAAGGAACACCTTTCCAGTTAATGTTAAGTCCCTTTATCTTTGTCTTAGACTGTTGATATTCAGACATCATATAAGGTCACCATTGATCATCAGGCTTGGATTCTTTTTCTTGCTCATAAATACTTTCCTGTCATCAAGCTGACTTTAAATGGTAGAATGTGTGCTATTGTTAAAGTTTACATTTTAGTCATTTAGTGGACACACTTATCCAAAGCTACTTGCAGTGAGTGTATACATTTTAGAGAAACTAGGTGAGACAACCCCAACTCAGTAGTAAAAGTATTAAAACATTCAATATTTTGAAAGTGAATAGGCAAAACAGTGCTATAGAAGATACAGAGAAACATGAAACATTTAAGACCAAGGTGGATATAGAGGTAATGTCTGTTTATATTTGGTTTGAATGCAGGCAACATTACAACACATTATGTTAACAAATGTTCCTACTGTAGGTGTCTATCCCATCAACTGTAGTTTCCCTGAAAACCAAAATTGTGTACTACATCAGAACAAAATTTTCAGGCATATATGCACTATACAATAAACGGAAGACACTCATCCAGATTTCATGGAAATTTAGATCGAATACCAGACCAGGCTAGTAGAAAATATTATCCTACTTGTTTGAGGACAGTTGAAGGATGAGGAAGACCTCTTTAACTGACAGTTGTGTTCAAAGTGGTATGACTGTATTTTAATGTATTGGAAATAGAATGTGTGTTGTGCCTCAACAGTATAAAAAGCAGGTTTAATCTCATGTTACCTGCTTTGTTTTTCCAGGCATGTTTAGGATCATAAGATGTACAATATCAAAGACAATGATGTTGGATATACTTAAAAAATATAATGCATATTTACATTAAAAAAATAAATCTTTATTTATATTTTCATTGTTTTCTACAGGATGTATCCCTGATAACATCAATGCGGATGCTTGAGAGTGGGTCAATGGGCCAGTTCCAACCTTTCTACAGGATGCATCCCTGATAACATCAATGCGGATGCTTGAGAGTGGGTCAATGGGCCAGTTCCAACCTTTCCAACAGTCCTCATAGAGGCTTTTTACAATATGATAGAGTTTAGCAACATTTTCAAGATTGCTCGAGTTAAGCCCGGGATGAGACACAATTGGACTGTGTAAACTTGTGTGTCTCTCTCAAACAACCTCTGGATGTAGAGAAGAATTCAAAAGATCCCATCCGGGGCTTTACAAACAGCTCGGGAGAAATTAGTATTGTGGCAAATTTCTTCACATGTAGGTTGATGGGCTGGGCTGGTTTCTGAGTTAACTGCTCAGGCACCCAGCTGAAGATGTCTTATATGACACACTCATTAATGCGCAATTGCGGTCTATAGACATGACAATGTAAATATAAACAGTATGGAAATTATTTTGTTTCAGCTCAAGTAGACTCAAAAATGTTGTAAGTCTATAAGTTTGTAAATGTGGCCATAGTATTAACCAATAGTACCCCACTGGAAACAATTCCTCATAGTCTTAACCAATAGCACCCCACTGGGCACCATTCCTCATAGTCTTAACCAATAGCACCCCACTGGGCACCATTCCTCATAGTCTTAACCAATAGCACCCCACTGGGAACCATTGCTTGTAGCATTAGTCATTAGCACCCCACTGGGTACAAATGTTTAGAAGACAATTACGGCTTCCTTTGAACTTAATTCAGAAATCTGGTACAACAGAATGCATTCCTCTCCATTCCTGGTCCTCCCATGTCCTCCTTTAGTAACACAGTATCATTTGTAGGCATACTGCTTTGAGGCCTGCTTCAGACTCCGGTTTCCTTCTTTGACTCAGAACACAACATCCAGAATGCTGTGTGGCCCAAAACAGGCTGTTAACTTCCATTGCCAGTTGCAGTAAAAAAGCTAGCCATCCCTTAATTTTGCTACATTTGCAGCATGTTCTGCTATTGCTGCTTTGCTAGTTAAAGGTGCCAAGGTTGGATCTACCAATGATGTGGGAGGGAACAATTTAAACCAACCAATCACCATGTTGGATAAGTCTAAATCATCTAAAAGAATCTGAGAAGCGCCCATGAAAGATTTGTGGTCCATGCGTCCATAATCTCCCCACACGATAATCTGGAAAAGAAAACAAATGTATTACATTCTACTCTGCAAATACAAACCTTTTTGACCATATTTATAAAGTGGAGAAATTAATTAATGAACATGTTACTCTCATATTCCTGAATATTCCCTAAACCACTGTCACTGCTATGCCCATACAACATACTCTAGAGTATATTGTTTTTAACTAATGAATAAAGTATGACGTGGTCCTGTTGGCACCATCAGTCAGTGACCTTCAACACTCACTGGATTGGTTTGTAGCCACGTGTGAAGTGACTGGGATGAGGATTAGCACTGCAAAATCTGAGGCCATGACTCTCAGCAGGAAAATGGTAAAATATTATGTTTTCAGGTAGGGAATGAGTCCTTACCCAAGTGAAGGAGTTTAAGTATTTAGGTCTTGTTCGCGAGTGGGGGGAAAATGGATCGTAAGATTGGCCTAAGAATCAGAGCAGTGGGGGCAGTGTTACATTTGCTTTATCGCACCATTATGACAAAAAAGCTGAGCCAGAAGGCAAAGCTCTCGATCTATGAGTCATTCTTCGGTCCTACCCTCACCTATTGTCATGAAGGCTGGGTCATGACTAGAAGATTGTGTGTACAAGCAGCTGAAATGGGTTCTCAGGAAGGTGGCTGGCATTTCCCTTAGAGATAGGTTGAAAAGCTCAGTCATTCGTGGTTTACTTGGAGTAGAGCCGCTGCTTCTTTGTATAGAAAGGAAGCAGTTGAGGTGGTTTGGGTATCTGGTAAGGATTCCCCCTGGGTGCCTCCCTAGGGAGGTGTTCCAGGCACGTCCAGCTGGGAGGAGGCCTCATGGAACACCCAGGACTAGGTGGGAAGATGATATCTCCACACTGGCTTGGGAACAATTCAGATCCCCCAGTCAGAGCTGGTTAATGTGGCCAGGGAAAGGTACGCTTTGGGTCTCCTGCTAGAGCAGCTACCCCCCGCAACCTGACCCCGGATAAGTAGTTGAAGATGAGATGAGAGATGAGATGAGCAAAAAGTATATTCTATTACATTTACTGTATGACATTTTACACCAAATGTTTAATTTCCTGTAAAACATCTACACTTAACACTTGAAAATGTGGATATTTTTAGGATCCTGTTAGTTCCTCTAATGCAATTGGCTAGTTTACATTGAGTCTTGACTCAAATAAACCTGAAAAGGACCAGTAGTTTAGGCATATTGAAAGCTTTACCTGTAAAACCTTTCCCTCTGGGTTTTCTTCAAACTGAAGTTGCTGCTGGTAAAGGGGATCCAATGTTTTTCTTGCAAGCCTGGTTCTCTTTTTCACTATACATTTCCCATTGTCCATCAGATAAACTTTGACATAGGGAGCTTGGGACAAAAACAGGAGAAGAAAAAAGTAAGAAACACAACTAATTGAATATGTACTCCTCAATTTTGCCATTTGTCTAAAATATAATTTCCCACAACCTTGTTTTGTTGCCACAACCTTGTCTTTTTTCCACAGAACAAAGCTTTGTTATTCAACATCTTATTGCATTGATTGATCATTCAGTCAACGAAACTCACAATAAAGAATGCTACTCTTGATTTCTGGCCTCCACAGGAATGAGATTGGCTACAGTGAATCACAAGCAAAAGCCAACCCTCCTTTATTGATATTAAAGGGCACATTTTGCCTTTACAAAGAAGCGCCTGAACAGCAAATAAAACAATGAAAGTCAATTACAAAGTTGGGTTAAAATTTCAATTGATGGCTTTGAAATGGATGGTGTTTAAATGGACAATGTTAAAAGGAATGACTTAAATGGGTTGTTCTCCCTTTAGCCACAGTATATTTATAACATACATAGACATGATGGTTCTCCGGTTAATATAAATGATATATTTGTAACCATATATAGGCATGATGGTTCTCCCTTTAATATAAATGATATATTTATAACCATACATAGGCATATGTAGCATACCTTGATGCTAGGGGTCAAACAACTAAAGATCAAGTCCGGAATCTTGTTGTGATTCTGGAGTCAGACCTTAGCTTCAGTAGTCATTTTAAAGCAATAACTAAATCAGCATATTATCATCTTAAAAATATCTAAAGAATTAGATGCTTTGTTTCCAGACAAGACTTAGAGAAACTTGTTCATGCTTTCATCACCAGCAGGGTGGATTATTGTAATGGCCTCCTCACTGGTCTTCCCAAAAAGACCATAAGACAGCTACAGCTCATTCAGAATGCTGCGGCCAGGATTCTAAGCAGAACCAGGAAATATGAGCATATCACGCCAGTCCTCAAGTCTCTACACTGGCTCCCAGTCACATTTAGTATAGACTTTAAAGTATTATTACTGGTATATAAATCACTCAATGGCCTAGGACCTAAATACATTGCAGATATGCTCATTGAATATAAACCCAACAGACCACTCAGATCATCAGGATTGCATCAGCTAGAGATACCAAGGATTCTGACAAAACGCGGAGAATCTGCTTTTAGCTACTATGCCAGCCGCAGCTGGAACCAGCTCCCAGAGGAGATCAGATGTGCTCCAACAGTAGTCACCTTTATATCCAAACTCAAAACACATCTGTTTAGCTACGCTTTTACTGAATGAACTCCGTGCTGAGTCCGAACCGATTGCACTATATTTTATATGGTTCGTTCAGTCTCTTTTATTTCTTAAACTGTACAATTTTTCTAACTGTTTCACTTTTATTTTAATTGCTTTAATTTTAACCATTTTAAATGTTTATGTTTTCCTGTTTATGTAAAGCACCTTGAATTGCCATTGTGTATGAAATGTGCTATTTAAATAAACTTGCCTTGCCTTGCATGATTGTTTTCCCAATAATATAAATGATATATATATATAACCATACATAGGCATGATGGTTCTCCCTTTAACACAAATGATATATTTATAACCATACATAAGCATGTTGGTCCTCCCTTTAATATAAATTATATATTTATAACCATACATAAGCATGTTGGTTCTCCCGTTAATATAAATTGTATATTTATAACCATAAAGAGGCATGATGGTCCTCCCTTTAATATAAATGATATATTTATAACCATACATAGGCATGATTGTTCTCGCTTTAATATAAATGATATTGTAACCATGTAGTCATAATTGATCTCCTTCTAATATAAATGATACAGTGCCTTGCGAAAGTATCCAGCCCCCTTTGAACTTTTCAACCCTTTGCCACATTTCAGGCTTCAAACATAAAGACATAAAACTAATTTTTGTGAAGAATCAACAACAAGTGGGACACAATCATGAAGTGAAAATAAATTTATTGGATATTTCAAACTTTTTTAACAAATAAAAAACTGAAAAATTGGCCTGCAAAATTATTCAGCCCCTTTAAGTTAATACTTTATACTGCCACCTTTTGCTGCGATTACAGCTGTAAGTCGCTTAGTGTAAGTTTCTATCAGTTTTGCACATCGAGAGACTGACATTTTTGCCCATTCCTCCTTGCAAAACAGCTCGAGCTCAGTGAGGTTGGATGGATAGCGTTTGTGAACAGTAGTTTTCAGTTCTTTCCACAGATTCTCGATTGGATTCAGGTCTGGACTTTGACTTGGCCATTCTAACACCTGGATATGTTTATTTGTGAACCATTCCATTGTAGATTTTGCTTTATGTCTTGGATCATTGTCTTGTCGGAAGACAAATCTCCGTCCCAGTCTCAGGTCTTTTGCAGACTCCATCAGGTTTTCTTACAGAATGGTCCTGTATTTCGCTCCATCCATCTTCACATCAATTTTAGCCATCTTCCCTGTCCCTGTTGAAGAAAAGTAGGCCCAATCCATGATGCTGCCACCACCATGTTTGACAGTGGAGCTGGTGTGTTCAGGGTGATGAGCTGTGTTGCTTTTACACCAAAAGTAATGTTTTGCATTGTTGCCAAAAAGTTTGATTTTGGTTTCATCTGACCGGAGCACCTTCCACATGTTTGGTGTGTCTCCCAGGTGGCTTGTGGCAAACTTTATATGACACTTTTTATGGATATCTTTCAGAAATGGCTTTCTTCTTGCCACTCTTCAATAAAGGCCAGATTTGTGCAGTTTATGACTGATTGTTGTCCTATGGACAGACTCACCCACCTCAGCTGTGGAGAGTCTCATCTCCTTGTATGAGGTGAAAGTTTAGCGGGACGGCCAGGTCTTGGTAGATTTGCAGTGGTCTGATACTCCTTCCATTTCAATATTATCGCTTGCACAGTGCTCTTTGGGATGTTTATAACTTGGGAAATCTTTCTGTATCCAAATCCGGCTTTAAACTTCTCCATAAAAGTATCTCGGACCTGCCTGGTGTGTTCCTTGTTCTTTATGATGCTCTCTGTTCTTTCAACGGACCTCTGAGACTATCACAGAGCAGGTGCATTTATACAGAGACTTGATTACACACAGGTGAATTCTATTTATCATCATAAGTCATTTTGGTCAACATTGTATCATTCAGAGATCCTCACTGAACTTCTGGAGAGAGTTTGCTACACTGAAAGTAAAGAGACTGAATAATTTTTCTTGCTCAATTTGTCAGTTTTTTATTTGTTAAAAAAGTTTGAAATATCCAATAAATTTTATTCCACTTCATGATTGTGTCCCACTTCTTGTTGCTTCTTCATGTAGTCAATTGTTCTCCCTTTAATATAAATGATATATTTTTGTAACCATACATAAGCATGATTGGAGGAAACAATATACTGTTACAACCTGATTTTATACAATTGGATATAATTAATATGTAACAACATTGTTCACCTGGCTGCTGTTTGTTGCCTTGTTTACCCACAAGTCCTCTGGCCCTGATGACCTCCACATCTAGACGTTCCTTTCTGTACACCATCCCGATCTGGATGTCACCTGAAGAGAAAATATTAATATGCTAACTAACTAAAAAGCACATACAGTTAACATTCTAACTGGTGAGAACATATTTCTATTGAAATTATTATCCCTATATATTTTAAAGCTGAAAAGCAATCTAAAACGCCAGTTCTTACGTGTCCTATGTGTGCATTCACTTGCAATTGAATTGTGTCAAACCCCACCTGACCCAATGATGACATGTAGACCAAATAGAAAAATATAAGATTAATAAATTAGATAGTAGAGACAAGTCAAAACAAACAGTAAACATTTACAGAAATTAAGAATGCTTTGGCTTCAAGCCGATTTTGAGCCAATCCATGTTTTATGTACTGTTTACCTGGACATGTCAGTATCCAATGTATCCATCACTTTCTGTTCCTGTTCCAAGCCACAGCTGAATCATGTTCTCAATGTGTTTTTAATTCCTGTCTTTGTAAGATTGGAATTACGTTTGTATTTTAGGAGTAGTGTTTTTAGTCATATTTTAGACATCGAAGTCTATTTTGGTTTGTATTGTCTGATTAAATAATTGTTTATTTACATCTTGTCACACTTGTATCATACCCAGCCCAGTGAGGGCTGGCGTGCATGAACTGAGAGATGGACTCTAGACTATGTTATAGGTTACAAGTATATGTTTAATTAGTTAATTAATTATCATGTCTTATGTTTATGTTCAGGGCATTGCATGGTGGTTGTGTTTCTACATTTACATGTAATGTCCCTTTGAGTGTTACAACACCTCTCGTCAGAGATGGGAAGTAACGAAGTACAAATACTTCGTTACTGTACTCAAGTAGATTGTTTAGATATTTTTACTTTACTATTTATTTTGTGCCGACTTTTTACTTTTACTACTTACATTTTTAACATAAATATCAGTACTTTCTACTATTTTACAAAATTGTCTTATTACATTAGTTTCAAATAATTTTAGTGAAGTTACCGTTATTATTTCTCGCGTCATCAATACCGAATTCAATGTAATTGAATGGAAATATATGTTGTATTTGATGCACCACTACAAGTAGACTCGACAGATTCGGTGGCATTCATTTGCGGCAAATCATTGCTGATTGATCGCGGTAACGTTAGCATAATATTATGTACGGTGACATGATTGAAAATGAAGAAAATGGAGATCCCTGAGATTCGACAAGCAGCAAGGCATTCCCAATCATCCTTGTCTCCCTGAGGGAGATGTTTGACATAGTAGTCATGAAGAATGTCTCTTGACGAATTTGCTACAAATTTGAGATATACATTTGAACACTTCGCGGTGTCTTTTCTTGTCCATCACAGACACAGATATGCTTTTTCACTCACTCACTGTCCTACACACAATAACATCATGACACATTCAACATCACAAAAGGTGTGTACCGGTATACTTGTCCTTTACAAAAATTACATTATGACACAGTACACTATACAGAAGTTCTGTATACACCAGTTACTCCCAAGTTCTTTAAGGGGTTCAGGACAAATCCATGCACATCTACCGATTTGAGGGCATACATCACTTGCCATTTTTCTTTTACTGGATGTCTATTTACAATTTAATAAATATTTTTTTAATGCAATGCACACTGTATTTGTAACTTCTCCAGCTTTTATAGTACTTCAATTGTAAAAATTGTGAGCCTGACATATCTACATATATGTGTGTTTGCAGGGACGCTGACAGGGTGTGACAACTGGGATTGTTGTCCAAGGCCCAGTCCTGAGGGGGTCCCAAATATTGTTTTTGCACAGTCATATTTCTTTTACCGAGTGACCCTAAATGTGGAGTTGTGTTCTGGGCCCCAGGGATTCCTGTCTGCATCCCTGTGTGTGTGCTCAAATATATGTGTGCTCAAGTTCCCCATACTTTTAGAGGTATAACTAAGGGATGGCAGCATTGTATTAGAAACTGGTCACACTCTGTAACTGCCTGCCCAACCAGCATCACCACTCTGGATTGGTCTAACCTGGAATATGTCAAAAATTACAAATACCTAGGAGTCTGTCTAGACTCCTCACTCTCTTTCCAGACCCACATAAACCATCTCCAGTCCAAGATCAAATCTAGGATTGGCTTCTTATTACATAACAAGGCCTCCTTCACTATTCCTGCCAAACAAGCCCATGTGAAAATAACCATCCTCCCAGTGCTTGACTTCAGTGATGTTGTCTACACAACTGCTTCAAACTCTCTGCTGAAGAAATTGTACGTAATATACCACAGTGCCATCCATTTTGTTACCAATGCCCCATATAACACCCACCACTGCAACCTCTACTCAGTAGTTGGATGGCCATTATTACACACCCAACGCCTGAACCACTGGTACCACCTCATCTACTAGTCCTTACTAGGCAGAACACCCCCTTACCTAAGCTCATTAATACCATAGCATCACCCACTCAACCTGCACTCAAGCACGTATATCTCCCTAGTCGCTACAAAAGACTGCATCTCATTCGGCCGCCTTTCCTTCCAATTTTCCGGTGCTAATGATTGGAAAAATTAACAAAAGTGTCTGAAACTCAAGTTCACCGTCCCAATTACTAGTTTTAAAGAATTACTTATCAAATCTACTGACCCCATTTCTTTGCCCTTTATGCTCTAGCGCACTCAACAAAGCCTTAACCAATCTTACACATACTCAAATGCACATATGTCTTTGTATAATTTACACGTTACCATTTTCAGCCATGTTTATCACATTATCTATCCCAGTGTTATTTTACTTGTACTTTACATTCCAAATAGTCTACCTGTAACATCCTACCCAAGGAGGGTAGGGTTTTTCTGTTATTTATTGACCTTTTACAGTGTTTTAGTTTGTTCTTGTGTTCATTGGTTCTTTGGTTCCCATTTGTGGCTATGTTCAGTGCTATGCATGGAGTTTTGTTTTCTCTTCGGGTACCTATCCCTTTAAGGGTTGTGGCTCTCTCGCTAGCTTGGCAGTGGCTAATCTGTAGTTAGCAGTAGATGTAGTGGTTTTGAGCTGAATGACACTCAGCTGTGACCAGTTGAGCAAGACATATGGATGATATAAAAGGCTGCCATGCTAGTGGGAGTTGTCAAGCATTGTGGGACTTACTCCCCAGCACGTTGCGGTTACCATTGTTTTAGTGCTCCATCCTGTCAAAGGTACTGTGTTTGCATATTTCATATGAGTGTTCTGTTCATTCGATCTGTATAGCTTTTCCAGTGTCTGTGTCACTGTAAGAACAGGAGGTTTAGTTTAGGAACGTTTCGTGATCCCTCCGTGTAGCTGTTCACTCTGTATACTATTGCAAGGAGCATTTACAATAAATTCAAAGATGTATTTGTCCACATCCTCTATCTCCGGTCTCTCTCCCTCAATCCATACTACACATTGTCACAATATCTCTCTATTCTAGACAATATTTGCTCTGAATGTACCTTATGTTTTATTCGAACTAAATATAGTTTCTATGTATAACTGTACACTTGAATGTTTGTACTCTGTGTGTATCTTCATGTCGCCTTGCACTTTCCACCTTATCTTGGCCAGGTCATGATTGCAAATGAGAACTTGTTCTTAATTGATTAACCTGGTTAAATAAAGGTGAAATAAAAACATTGTACTGGAAATATTATGAAGAAATCGAACAGATAAACAAACAAAGCAAAAAGAAAAGGTACGTCTGTAGATTGATTTAATCATAATGAACTCATGTAAATCTGCTCCAAATTCTTTTCTATAGTAATACTATGAAAACTTTTCATTGATACACTCAATGATACTTTATAGCCATGGCAAAAACAATGACCCAATCCTAATTTCCACACTCACAGACTCACCAACATTAAAGTGTGTTCTCGCTAAGTCTGTGAGGGCTTAGGGCTGTCTGAATCTCAAATTGTAAAGTGCATAAAGGCTCTCGCGTAGACACTATTATTTCAAACCTACATCCTCTGTGGGAAATCATCCTGCCTAATCCATTATGCTATATGTCTGTTGACGAAATCACATGAAAACAGCAATAATATTTCCTAAAGCACAGAGCAGCATTAATGTATTTACTTAGAATGTAGCTAATACCTTTAAAAACGATTTTTGGTGAGATTATCATAAAAACGTAATGTCTCTTTGAATACAATAATATGTAAAATAGTGTGATGATACAGATATATACTATGTTAAGCAAGTCTAATTATAAAACGCTGTGAGCCAGCCAAACTCAGCTTTGTGCTCCTTGATGCAACCTGGTGGCCAGATATTTTACATTTTTAGAATAAGCTCCACCTTTGGAAAAGGTTTCTAAAAAAGTTTCACACTTTATAGACAAGATTAGATGAGGAACATCTGTATCCTTTATCAGCTTGTATGCAAAAATGATAAAGATTGAGTGGACATTTTGAGTGGAGACAAATATTTAATTCATTTAATACAGTATTTCATTAATTTTTTATGGTCGTTTTTTATTTTTATTGTTATTACAGGAGGAACCAGAGCTCAGGCTTTAACCCCTTTTGCCAGGGAGCATGTTTAGACCAGAGTCATGGGTTTAGACCACTACAGCATTACTTCACATTCAAATTTGGACTAAATCTTGACTGAATACAATGTACCCTAAACTAAAACAATGGGTCATGACCCTGAGAATGGATCATGACAAGACGGAGTGGATATGTTACGTACCCAGAGGAGGTGTAGCAAGTGTCTGTCTACCAGCAAGTTGTGCAGGACCCAACCCTTCCAGGAACTCTACGAAGTGGTCATCAGATGAGATGCGGACCCCAGGGAAGATGAGACTGGGTAGAAAACAAAGTGGTTACCCAGTAACTTGGCGAAAAAATACATGGTAAAGTTTTAGTGCTTGTAAATCCCTATTGCACATTCATTATTTCAACAATCTGTATTAAAATAGCTATTTCATTCATAAACATTATTGTTTTGTTTGTGAAAAATCAAGGGAAGAAGCACTCAAAATATTTGTATTATGATGCAAATGGACGAGGCAGAATCAGAGATATACAGTATCTTACAAACATGAATACACCCATTACATTTTTGTAATTATTTGATAATACATTTTCATCTGACAACACTAAATAAATGACACTTTGTTACAATGTAAAGTAGTGAGTGTACAGCTTCTATAACATTGTAAATTTGCTGTACCCTCAAAATAACTCAACACACAGCCATTGTCAACAAAAAACTGAGTACACCCCTAAGTTAAAATGTCCAAATTGAGGCCAATTAGCCATTTTCCCTCCCCGGTGTCATGTGACTCATTAGTTTTACAAGGTCTCAGGTTAGAATGGGAAGCAGGTGTGTTAAAATGGGGTTATCGCTCACACACTCCCTCATGGCAAAGGACTCTCTGAGGATCTGAAAAAAATAATTGCTGCTCTACATAAAGATAGCCTAGGCTATTAGAAGATTATAAAGACCCTGAACTGAGTTGTGGAATTCCACTCAGAACAGGCCTCATCATGGTCGACCAAAGATGTTGAGTACACATGCTCAGCATCATATCCAGAGGTTGTCTTTGGGAAATAGACTAGATATAATTTGTAATAATAATATTAGTTGTTTCCACTTTTGTTGTTGAAGCAAACGGGATTGACCTAGGTGGGTAAAGTTACAAGTTAGCAACCAAACTATAATGATTATACATATCTTCAGTTAGCTAACTTGCAGAAATAAAAAAACTTGACAAAGATCTTACCAAACATGCATCATGAATTGTAGATTTACATGACAACACAGGTTATTTAATCAAATGAATAATGTGTGAAAAAGGTACGGACCAGACCCAAATAAGGTGGAGTCAACTCGATGGTTTGTTGAGATTCACCCATTTTACAGAGGCAGTTTCAAACTGTGAGATTTGTATAGGAAAGCGGTGGGACTTTGAGGTTCTCTGTATGTCAATTCTTTCCACCAAAACTGTCGTTATTCAACTATGACAAGGTAAACTCAGTTTTGCATTCTATCACCCCTATAAAAGCGGACAGCAAATTTACACTGTTATAAAAGCTGTACACTCACTACTTTACATTGTAGCAAAGTGTCATTTCTTCAGTGTTGTCACATGAAAAGTTATAATCAAATATTTACTAATATGTGAGGGGTGTACTCAGTTTTGTGAGATACTGTAAAAGGGGACCAGAATATGATGAAAAGATGAGAACGATAAAAGACAGGGTGAAGAGATTGTGGATGAAATAAAGAATAATATGAACAGATAGATAAAGAGGATGGAATAAAGGATTGGATAAAAAGGTGGATGCTTACTTTCCTGGCTTTGCCTCAGCCTCAGGGTCTGAGGAGTCTCTGGTGATCTGACGTGTTAATTTGCTTTTAAACTCAATGGCCAAACCTGTTTCAACACTTCTCTGGACTGGAAGACGAATAATCTTCTTCTTCCCCTCCTCCTCTTCAGAAAATTAGCCAGACAATAGAGAGAAATAGAGTTACCCACCGGTCGAACAGCCAAAACATTATGACCACCTGAATGATTTATTGCCCCCTCATAAACCCCGCCCCCCTTCCTGTCCCCCCTTCCTGTCCCATCCCCCCTTCCTGGCCCCCACACCTGTCCCCCCTTTCTGTCCCCCACCCCTGTCACCCCTTCCTGACCCCCCACCCCTGTTGCCACTTCCTGCCCCCCACCCCTGTCACCCTTTCCTGACCCCCCACCACGAGCGATCGTATAGGCCCGTTTGAGAAAAAAATAGTGTAAGGTCCTAACCCTCTAATTATGGTCACTGACTGTGGGTCCCCATTTACTTCCCGAGTATGGAAAGCTTTACTGGACAAGACAGGGCTATAGTCAGTTTGACATTGGGATATTGGCCTCAAACCAATGGGCAGGTGGACTGGACTAATCAAGAACTGGGGAGGTTTCTGTCAAGCCATTGCCAGAACAGACAGGGTGAGTGGGCAAGACTACTGCCCTGGGCAGAATATACATAAAATATGCTGCTTCATTCTTCTATTGGACTAACTCTAA
Source organism: Umbra pygmaea (assembly GCA_016801145.1). NCBI lineage: Eukaryota > Metazoa > Chordata > Actinopteri > Esociformes > Umbridae > Umbra > Umbra pygmaea. Next base: position 4,291 of record JACXGM010017769.1, on the reverse strand, counting down.
TGTGTGCTGGGTTACAAAACTGCCCTTGAGCCTTGGACACCAGAGAGTACAGATACAATGGCGGTGAATGATTGGTTTCAACAGGCTGACAAGTTCTGGGATGCTGCACGAGTGAGACTCCAAAGGGCAATTTATCAACACAAAACTCTGACTGCCCGCTGGTAGAGTGACACACCTGTTTATCAAACCAGGGATTGGGTGTGGCTGTCCACAAGGAACCTCCCGCTTCCCCTGCCCTGCTGGACGCTGAGTCCCAAGTTTGTTAGACCATTCAAAGCTCTTCAGAGGATCATTGAGGTAGCCTATTGATTACAGTTGCCCCCTAACTACAGGAATTCACCAACATTCCATGTTTTTCTCCTCAGGCCGGTAAGCCTGTGTCCCCTGGCTTTGGCCATTCCCCAGGATCCTCCTCCACTGCCATTGATGTTGGCTGGTTACCAGGTCTATGCCATGAGGTATATTTTGGATTGAAAATATACTACCTGGTGGACTTAGAGGGTTATGGCCCTGAGGAACGGAGTTGTATAGTGTGAAATGCGTTCAGCATTTTGATGTTGACTTGTTTTTATGGCCTCCAAACTTTGCACACTGGTCCAGGAGCCTTGGGGGCTTGACATTATGCAATTAAAAGCCTTATCATGGTTTACATGCTTTTACACATAAAAAACAACAAAATATACATGTTCTTTATTATTTTGGGATAAATATTTAATAAAACATAAAATTCAATGACCCAGGATGATGGATTTCATTCAGTCTTGTTGTAGCCATGGGCCTGTTGAGTCCAAAACCATAAGGCACTTCACTGTAGGTCAAAGTATGACCCTTTCAGAAGCCAAAATATCAACATAGTGCCAAGCGGACTTCAACCCCCTTAGTCCTTGAAAGATTCTATATATTTGAAATTAATTTCCATATACGCTGTTATGTTGATTTGTAGGTGTCTACAACTATGCTAAATATTCTTGAAACAAACAGTAGTGATTTATTTGAAGTCAAACCTGAAAATGGTGTTACAAAACATTCTTTTGGATACCCCATAACTGTATAGGGGCGTGGGTAATTTAAAATAATGTTTCCTATTTTTCACGCATCTCTATAAAATGTGGCCCTTCACTTGGTTTCAAAAGTTCAATGTGGCCCTCAATCAAAAAAGTTTGCCAATCCCTACTATAGAGTTAAATAATGTTAAGATGAGGTGCATCTTTGTTTGTGCTATTTCACGTGATATTGGATGAAGTAGTTCACAAATCGTCTACAATGGCCTCCTATCTCATTCATTAAAAGGTTCCCTTTAGACGTGTAACAGTATCAGAAAATGTGAAGTCAAAACTATTTGATTTACTCATATTTTTATGTAAGTCTTATGTTTTGTGTCTCATCAAAGTATGTTATATTGAATTGTGTTGATATCTGTGAGAGTATCTCTTCCTAAATAACTTAAATAATAGTATCTAAAATAAAGTTGTCATTTAACATGGTATGCTACAGCCAGATATACAGATAATTTTCTAACGTATTGTAGTATAGAACTATATATATAGGTAGATTAGTCTAGACTCACCTTCATCATTGACTTGTGTGGTGCTTTGACTTTTTTTCCCAAGACCAACCAAACCCATCATTTTGGCAGCAAAGCTTGAGCGCTTCTTTTTGTCATCATCATCATCATCATTCCTGTTCAGAGAGCATATCTCTCCACCTACACTTGAGCTCTTCTGGATGGGAGCGGCTGGCCTGTTTATTGGTTTGGATTGAAACTCAATGTCAGTCATTAAAGTCAAAGCAGGTGACATGACAGGAATACATTGACAGATAGAAAACCAGAGATAAGAAGAAATTATAGGAAGACAATTATGACAGAAAGATTTGAGGCAGGGAGAAGATAAAGGAATGAGACTTTGAGCGAATGAAGACAGTAATAGAGGGTTAAGTTGTTATGGTTAGGGTTAGATGAGTCCAGGTGAGAAAGGAGACAGAAAGTGGAGGGGGAAGATAAAGACTGGGAAGATACAATAGTGATGTGACTTTCAAATTACAAAACAATCAGCCAATTAAACATTAAACACTAGGAACCTACAAAAATCCCCATCATCTGGCATTTGAGTTAGTCATTCAAATAAATCCATGATTTTGAAAGCTACACCCTCCTTCCATGGGTTTAGCTAAATATATTTATTTTATATTGTTCTGTTGTCCAAATTTTAAAATCACAAATGGAAAGCTATTTCAAGACTATTAAGTTTTAAAACCCAAATTCCTACTTAAACTACAAAAATTATGGTCTTAGCATTGGAACCCAGCCAGCAGTTATCATTGTACCAAGCCACTAATTACTCCCAAACAGCATGAATGATGTCAATGGATGAATGGACCATAACAACCATTGACCAAACACGGTATTGCACAGCTGTTTTCATTGACTTGGCCAAGGCTTTCAATTCTGTCAATCCCAGCATCCTCATCGGCACACTCAAGGGCCTAGGTCTCTCAAATGAGTACCTCACCTGGTTCACTAATTACTTCTCTGATAGGGTTCAGTGTATAAATTCAAAGGGCCTGCTCTCCAGATCTCTTGCTGTCTCTATGGGGGTGCCTCAGTGTTCCATCCTCAGGCCGACACTATTCTATGTGTACATTAATGACATTGTTCTTGCTGCAAGCAACTCTCTTATCCATCTCTATACAGATAACACCATTCTATATATAGCTGGCTCTATGTTGGAAACTGTGGTAGAAAATCTCCAAAAGAGCTTAAATGACCTCCAACTGCTGTTAAACTCTGGTAAAACAAAATGTATGATCTTCAGCCGGACACACTCTGCTCCTGCCTGCCCAACAAGCATCATTACCCTGGATGGGTCTGAGCTTCCCTATTCCAAAAATGACAAATTCCTAAGGGTCTGGCTAGACTCCTTGCTCTCCTTCCAGACCCACATAAACCATCTCCAGTCCAAGATTAAATCCAGGATTTGCTTACTTTTTCACAAGGCCTCATTCACCCTTCCTGCCAAACAAGCACTTGTGAAAATTACCATCCTCCCAATGCTTGACATCGGTGAGGATATCTACATAATTGCTTCAATCTCTCTGCTCAAGAAATTAGGTGTAGTATACCACAGTGCCATCTGTTTTGTTACCAATGCCCCATACAACACCCACCACTGCAACTTCTACTCAAAAGTTTGCTGGCCGTCGTTACACACTTGGCCCCTAAATCACTGGTACCATCTTATCTACAAGTCCTTGCTAGGCAAAACATCACCTTACCTAAGCTCAATAATACCCATAGCATCACCCACTCTCAACGTAACATGGTTTTCTTGTTTTGACTGATCGAGTCTGTTTTCCAAAGATGGCGCCTGGCTGTATACATAAACAGTACTGTCTTTGAAACTATTTGTTGAATAAACAAAGTTTATTTTGTTTACTCTGTACAAGTCTGTACACTTGTAAAGTTCTCAATGTTTCGGTTTGTAAGTATGGACCCTCATTATGCTACCATGAAAGTATGGTGCTATGGCCGCTACGGGTATCTCAATCAAAACAATAGCAAAAGATGTACTTGGAGGATGTCGGGAAGTAGTGTGGGATCATTGGTTTTGTTATTGTCATCAATATATGCCTTCCAATATAGCGTCTCCGGCAGTTAAAATGTTCACTGACAAAGTAATGTATTGTTAAAAATATTATAACTTTATCCACGTTATATTTGGCAGTTTCCTGGAACTTAGAGCAACTAGAGCAGTCAAAGATTATATGACGCCATTGACGGAAGACAAAATGAAACGTCCAGTGTCTTCGATTATATTACAAATTTCTCTGGGTTTGAAAGTTGGTGGAAACATTTAGGATAATGTAAGTACACAACTAAGAAATATATATAATATAGGTATAGTGATGTTTGCTTTTCTAATGCAAAGTACGTCTTTTGTTATTGTTTTGGAAAACTACATATTGTACCTTTAAGGAATGGATTTAATTTGTCAATCTATCTTGGAAATATGGTTTTCCAAAATTTTTGAATAGCGTGAATTTCATGAACCTCATTGTAAGCTTGTTTCCCAAATTTGGGTATTTAGGGGTGTGTTTGTAATGTCTGTAAAGAGAACTCACAATTGTCAAATAGCACAATGTTATTTATTGACCTAAATGACAGTCCATAGGAACAGGCAAAGATACAGCTAGGTATATCCTCTGGCAGAGTAATCCAAACAGGCAGATGGTCAAAACGGATAGCATATATGGCTAAGGTACAAGTAGGGATATCCAACAAGCAGAGTAATCC
>JACXGM010017768.1:0-19507 GCA_016801145.1 Umbra pygmaea | reverse complement strand
CCTCTCCAATGTTTCAACTAAACGCGCGCTAAATATAAGCGGGTGATTGATGCGTAGCCACCTTTCGCGAAGCAGCCCCTCTAATGTTTCAACTAAACGCGCGCTAAATATAAGGGGGTGATTGATGCGTAGCCACCTCTCGCGAAGCAGCCTCTCCAATGTTTCAACTAAACGCGTGCTAAATATAAGTGGGTGATTGATGCGTAGCCACCTCTCGCGAAGCAGCCTCTCCAATGTTTTGCGAGACCTGCGAACAAGTCATATTAACTTACTATTACCATTTGACAGTAGCGGTGGAACTCCACCGAATGTAGCGAAGTAAAATACAGTTTTTTTTACTAGAAATTTAATTGAGTAAGAGTAAAAGTACCCATCTGTAAATGAACTCTAAAAAGTACAAGTTACCGAAAAAATTTACTCAAGTAAATGTAACGAAGTAAATGTAATTCGTTACTACCCACCTCTGAATATATATGATAAATGTAATTAACCGGTTCTGTGATTTTTTTCTCACACAACACTGTACAGACACAAACTATTTTCTTATACACTAATGTATGTTGGTTGTCTTTACATTAGAATAATAATGTTTCACATAATCTAGACACGGAATAAATTGCATTTAATACAAAATGAATATGTCTCAAATATTGAAATCAAGTTATGTGATAAAAGATTTGCGTTGTTGTGCATTAGACCATACCAGGTATTTTGTCAAATTATAAAATAATTTATTGAGGCCAAACATGAAATAACATAATGAACTGAAAAATGTACAATATGTACAAACTATTTACTGCTCACTGCCAATATCATCCGCTTCTCCATGTTGAATGAATGTTGAATGAGTCCGGGAGAAAGTTTATATCATTACACGTGACTTCACCAAGTGAGAGCAGCAAGCAGGCTCCTGATTGGTTAACATGGCACAAACACACGCCAAAGTTCAGATTTTTCAACTCGGGCGTCAGACGCGAATGTGCGTGAATGCTCAAATGCACCAAATGAAATGATTTGCACATAACGTGTGTATCTGGATGCGCGACCGAGGCAATATCGCGTCCATCGTGCCGCGCTAAACGCGTCGATTGCACCGCGGGACCTCCAGACGCTTGTAAACACGTCTTTACATTGACTCTACATGGAATCACTCACTCCAGGTGCTCAATTCACAGGATGGGCGAGATGTCCACTGAACACGTCAGATTTTAGCACACATTACTTTTTACTGGATATAAGCGTCTGCATAGTGCAGACTTGACGCACATGTGCTTTAGCAAGGCAAGACCATTATTATCGTGTTGTGCTACTCGTTTCATTGGGAACTTCAACTTCCGGTTGTACAACGGCAGGGTGTCGCAACACACAAGTTTAATAATTTGAATGATTGCGACTCAAAGAGCGCACCGCATCGCAAGCCCGCAGGGCAAACAGATCTTTGCGGATTGCTCCATTGACAATGAATGACTTCCGGCGCAACGCAACATATTCGACGTGTTCAGTGGACATCCTGCTTTATGCTATGTTCAGACCAAATGTGAATTCAGCGTGAAATTCACTTCTATTCCATCTAGTTGGATGCTTGAACAATTTGAGTCCACTCACTTCCTGTGGGAGGGGCAAGTGCTAAGTGGTTGTCTGTTTGCAAGATGGCTGATCGAGCATTCATTGAGAGAGTCACCACACTGTTTTTGTTCTGGAGAGCAGAACGGTCCTTTTTATTCCTGTCTTGTGTCATATAGTTCAGTATGACTGCTCACTGCCAATTTCAGCTGTTCCTCCATGTTGAATGACTGTCGAATAAGTCCGGGAGTTCATATCATATCACGTGACTTCATCAAGTGACAGCAGCAAGCAGGCTCCTGATTGGTTAATGCGGCGCGAACAGACGCAGAAGCTCAGATTTTTGAACTCGGGCTTCAGACGCCAATTCGCTTCAAACATGTGAATGCACAAAAAGCACAAAATGAAATCACTTGCGCGTAATGTGTGTATTACACCAGAAGCTCAATTCGCCTGGACTCGAACTGGACGTGCGAACAAAGCGGAATTGTGTCCATCATGCCGCGCTAAACACGGCTATCTTGCCGCAGGACCTCCAGATGCTTGTACATTGACTTATCATGGAAATCACTCGCTCCAGATGATCAATTCGTGTTCGGTCTGAACGTAGCATGAACGTAATATAACATTTTCTCAGGAAAAATATCAAATAAAATAAAGAAAAACTGTAGGATGGGGCGGTGGCAGCTAGTACTCTGAGGAGCTGAAACACCGGAGGGGGCGGGGCACGTAACCCTCCATGACAGTACCCCTGCTTCCCAGAGGAGTGGATCCGCTGGAGCAACCCAACCTGGAGGGCGACCCCGACAACTGTGATGAAAATCCCAGATAAGAGATGGATCCAGGATATCCGTGAAGGTTACCCAGCTTCACTCCTCAGGACTGTAACACTCCCAATCCACCAGGTACTGAAGACGACCCCCACACCATTGAGAAGCGAGTTTATAGCATAAACAGGCTCCCCCTCAATATCCAGCAGAGGGGGAGGAGCACCATGGGGACCGTCAACATTCAGGGGACCAGTGCACACCAGCTTAAAAGGTACACATTAAACGAGGGTGACAGTTAGTAGTAAACAATATGTTACTTCATTGACCCTCCTCGGGACTTTGAATGGCCTAACAAACCATGGCGTCAACTTCTGACAAGGCAGGTCGAGAGGAATCTTGTGGGATTATAGCGAGACACGGTTGCTGGGTTGGAAACATCTGCCGCAAGCGCTACAGATGTCAGAAGATGGGGGAAGTCCAAGCTTGCTGGCAACAATCGGACAGGGCATATAACTGGAGGTGGATCTGTCTCTACTCAGGACCTGACGCCAGCAGAGGACATTGCTGCATCCACTCTCACCGCTGAAAGGGATTTGGGGGCTTTGAAATTGGCACACAACCCGATACATTAGCTGTCCAACCCCAAGGTACACTTACAAATCAAGTTCACATACATAGAGGTTACTCATGAAAATCTTTTTTATCATTATTGACATTAAAGAAATGTAACACATTCTCCTTAAGTCTTGTAATATTCATGGAAATGTTGTGTAAAACACAACAAGCCACAAAGCCTGCTGCAACTTTTTGAGGACTGTACTGTAAAGTGCCTCCTGCTGTCCTATCCAAACACCTGAAGCACATTTTCGGTATGCCGAATGTTCATTCAATTACACTGCGTGTTTGTGTGTGTTTTCGATTAAACAGCTTTTCACACACTGTTGCATAAATGGTGTCATCAGCCATGTCTTTAATGGAGGGCCATTGTCCCTAACAGCCACACATCCAAGGTGGTATTCCCCTCGAAGATGGCAGGAATGGCAGAGTGCCAGTATAAATGAGTTGTGGCTTGATCCAGGGTAATTCGCCAACACATGGGTGTTTTTACTATTAGCATCGCAAATGACTTGTATGTTGATTGGGTTTCCTTGCGGTTGATGTATATCAGTACATTTTCTGATGGGGCACATAGTTGCATACGGGTGCAGTCTGTAGCAGGGGTTCCCAAACCCCGCCTTGAGCCTCCCCAGACATGTCAAGTTTTTGTTTTAACCATAAACTAGCACACCTGATTCAATTAGTCAACTACACATTAAGCCTTTGATTGATTTAATCAGGTGTGTCATTTCAGTGTTAAAACAAAAACATGGCCTATATGGGGAGGCCCGAGGAGAGGTTTGGGAACCCCTGGTCTAGAGCATCAAGGCCACCAGAAAACCCATTCTTCGCCCAAAACGCCTGCTTCACTCTTTCCTGGCTGTCAGGAGTGATGGGGAATTGGATGTAGAGCATGTCTGACTAGACCTGATATAACTGCATGTATAGCCAAACTTATGGCAGATTGTGTAATGCCTCCAATAGAGATAAGAAGGTGCTGGAATGACCCCGATGCATTGAAATGCTGTGCCACTGTAACTGTCACTGCAATGGGGAAGGCATAGGGACAGGGTTCATCAGTCCCCAGCTCATCTGCCAAGAGATGGCAGACATCTGTAACAGCCTGACGGGTCAGCCGTAGCTTACACCTACATTCCTCCTCACTGAGGGAGAGAGGTCTGTCTGGGCTGGTAGACCCTCTTCCTCCCACATCTAATTCTCTGTCCCAAGACGTACTCCATCTCACTGTGCAATAGAAAAATTATGAGCAAGGGAACGTAACTGGTTCATGACTAAAGTTTTTAATGAACTTACATGATGGTAAAGATGATTTCGCAGTTTTCAGAATTTTGTTTCCTGGTTCTTGACAGACAATCCACATTGTCAGGTGTCCTTATATACCTTTGTGTCTTGCCAATATTGGTGAAACAGGTTTGATCCGTCATTACTGCAATTAGCCTGAATATTTTGGGTAAATGTGTACATTACATTTATGCTTTTTTTCACATCTTCATTAACACCACAATGATTTCCCTCATGTGGTAATATTTTTCCTTGTAATTATGTTTGGTTCACCAAGTGCATCACCAAGTGCATAGATGATGTTGTTCCACGAGTCAATGTTAAGACCTTCCCCAACCAAAAGCCCTGGGTTAACGGCAATGTCCGTGCCAAGCTTGTAGCACGGTCCTCTGCCTATAACTCTGGGGACCGGGAGGCTCTGAGAAGGGCTAGATATGACCTACGGAAGGCCATCAGAGATGCTAAAAGAGACTACAGGGACAAATTGGAGTCCAATTACAACAGCTCCGACCCCAGGCGCATGTGGTGTGGACTGCGGCAGATAACGGAGTACAAAGGCAGAAATAGCTGTGACACCCACCCCCCCGGCTCGCTCCCCGACGAGCTCAACACCTTCTTCGCATGGTTTGAGGCGGCCAACATCACTCCTGAAAAGCTGGCTGAGAACCCAGACGACTGCACTCTGTCCCTGGATGTGGCTGACGTAAGGAGAGCTTTCAAAAGAGTGAACCCGCAGAAGTCTCCAGGGCCAGTTGGTATTCCAGGCCGTGTTCTAAGAGGATGCGCTGACCAGCTTGCGGGGGTATTCACCTCCATATTCAACCTCTCCCTAACCCAGTCTGCAGTTCCCTCCTGCTTCAAGCAGGCCACCATTATCCCGGTTCCAAAAAAAACTCACATCACCTGCCTAAATGACTACCGCCCAGTAGCACTGACCTCAATCATCATGAAGTACTTCGAGCGGCTGGTCAAAACCCATATCTGCGCTGCCCTTCCAGACACCTTGGACCCCCTATAATTTGCATACCGCCCCAACAGATCTACAGACAATGCAATCGCACTGACGGCACACACCACCCTCTCCCATTTGGAAAAAGGGAACACATACGTGAGGATGCTGTTTGTGGACTACAGCTCAGCATTCAACACTATTGTTCCTGCTAAGCTCATTCCCAAGCTCAGGACCCTGGGTTTTAACTCCTCCCTTTGCAAGTGGATCTTGGACTTCCTAACGAGAAGACCCCAGATGGTGAGAACGGGCAACCTCACCTCCTCCACAATGACCCTGAGCACCGGAGCCCCTCAGGGCTGCATACTCAGTCCCCTCTTGTACGCTCTGTTCACTTATGATTGTGTGGCCACACACAGTTCTAACATCATCATAAAGTTTGCTTATGACACAACCATCCTAGGTCTCATCTCCAACAACGATGAGACTGCTTACAGAGAGGAGGTAAGAGCCTTGGCTACCTGGTGCCAGAGCAACAACCTCTCTCTCAACGTCAGCAAGACAAAAGAGATGATAGTGGACTTCAGGAAGCAGCAGAGGGAGGGTCCTGCACCCATACACATTGATGGAGCTGAAGTCGAGAGAGTTTCAGAGTTCAAGTTCCTCGGGGTGTTCATCAGTGACAACCTCACATGGTCCAGACAGACAATCTCAGCAACAAAGACTGCCCAAAACCGCCTATAATTCCTGAGGAGACTCAAGAAGTTTAGCATGTCTGTCAGGATTTTAACTAACTTCTACAGGTGCACCATTGAGAGCATCCTCTCAGGCTGCATTACAGCCTGGTACGGCAGCTGCTCCGCTGCTGATCGTAAGGCCCTTCAGAGGGTGGTGAAGTCAGCGGAGCACATCATAGGCTGCTCCCTCCCCTCCGTGCAAGGCATCTACCAGAAGCAATGCATTAGGAAAACTAAGAACATTCTAAAAGACCACAGCCATCCAGGCCGTAAACCTTTCTCACTGCTGCCGTCTGGTAGACGTTTCCGGAGCATCAAGGCCCGGACTACCAGACTTAAAAACAGTTTCTTCCCCCAGGCCATTCGGCTGCTCAACATGGAACACTGACAATGATCACAAATCATCTGTTGAGCACTAACATTCTCTGGTCACTTTATGCTTTCTACATCTGATGTAGAGGAATTCAAATGGACATTGTAAAGCAATTTTCCATGCCATTCATAATATTTATTACTTCTACTGTTGTACATTTTCCAGATCACTGCTCAGTACATAGCCTATTATTATTATTACTATTATCATTATTGTTTTAAAATTCTTTATATTGTTGTAAATCTTTTTAAGCCCACTGCATAGATGTGACGAGCCATGTCAAAAGAATTTATCTGCATAGGATGATGTGATGTCATTCGATGCATATGATAAATAAACGACTTTGACTTTGACTTTGGTTTGCAAAAATTGCTAGATTTGCACTCTGTACATAATGCACACAGTCTTCCATAGTGCGTGTCATACATATAGCCAGAGTTGAGAAATATTACTGAGTACAATTACTTTTCTGAGTTACTCTGAGTTCACCCATTTTGGGAAGTCCCTACATAGGATGAAAATGATCAGGTAAAGTTATTCAATATCTTAATTGCGCCATATGAAACAAATAGAAAGAGTAAAGAGAATATCAATTGTGATCACCGGTAAGATATAAACTCCCGTTACCTTATCATTTTGGTCTTAAGTAGGGATTTCCAAAAACTTGTAATCAACACAAAACCTATAACTGATAAAGCAAGCAGGGTTGTTTTTTAGAATATGGATGTTTTGTTTATAGCATGCTTTTACCAGCGAAACAATCTCCCTTAAGCCTCGGACACAACAAGGCGATAGTTGGGCGTTTGGACTAGTTGGGCCAACGGTGACCGACCATCGCTGTAGCCTGTTCGGTGTGTCCCTCACTGTCGTGGTGCGTTGGTCTCCGTTGGCCTTTTTTTCAGGTTCCCGATGCCGATTCAACATGTTGAATCGGCGTCGGGCTTCCCTGGCCGTTAGCCTGTGGGGGTGGTGACAGGGACCACTCTGATTGGCTGTACAGCTAGCTTTTTCTTTGTCGTTTTTAGGATTTTGCTAGCGAATCAGTTCTCAAAGGAAGACAGAAGTGACCAGAGCAGTAAACTACTACTGTACAATGTACAGACCAAATGCTCCAATAGATGTAAACAGACGAGGTAAAAAACAACTCTGGCGTGAGATAGAATACACAATATCAGGTAAGATAGTCTTTTTAGACCTTAAACTCTGTAGCCGAATACATTCTTATGTTTTATATTATTGTTCGCTACTGTACATCAAACATGTCTTTACTGTCTCTTATGCAGAAGTTGTACTAACGTTAATAGTCTAAATGCAGCACTTCTATGGAATTGCTACTTTTGCTTAGTATATAATCCAAGTCGTATACCAGTAAAAATAAAGTTTAACACATATATATTAATTCGACATAAGCAAAATGCTTCAATGTGTTGATTTGTATTTCAGAAAAAGAACAGATGGTGGGAATCGCCGAGGACCAATACCTCCGACATGCATTGGCCAGCAAAATATACGTCTATGCGTAGATTAAACCTAAAACCTTGTTCTTTGCTTCTTGTAGTCACTTATGTAGCATCTACATGACAAGCATTTGAATCTGAATTTGCCAGACGTGGCCACTGGATGTCCAGGTGGGGCATATCTGCATCCAGGGTTCAAAATTTAAATGTTCATCCACCAGCCAAGTTTTCTAGGCTGGTGAGAGAAGCAAATCTACCAGCTGTCTGCATATTCTACCAGCATTTGGCTGGTGAATGGTGCTAATTTTGAACCGTCTGCATCTCTATGCACATCTAGCCTTTGATACATTCACTTTGTTTCACTCTAACATTGTCTCCCACAACCTGCCATAAGTGTTGTATGTTTGTTTGATTTTTACTGCTTTGCAATTTTATATTGACAATTATAAAGAAATTGATATGTCCTAATAGCAATTCTTTGGCAGAGATAGAACAAAATGTATTTTTGTATTTCAGACTACAACCAATTTATCTGCAAACACAGTAAGTGTGCATGACATACAAGATATTGGAGAACAGACTTAAATTACCAATGTAGTTATCCCTGTGCTGTTTGGCCTGTTGTTGCACTGGTTGTTTGTGGCAGGGAGGCCTGCTGAAGATCATGTTCTTTCCATCCACCTATGAGGTTTGGGAAGTTCTAATGAGTGTGGAATCCATCTGCTACATTCTGCCACTGTGTCCGGGCACTGAAATAAAGGGAAATGTAAACATCAATACAAGCTTGTTCAAGTAAGGCAATTATATAATGTGATTATTGTACTGCACATTGCTTCAGCCAGTGACAGCAAAAGCGTTAAATATACAACACTGCAACTACAACAATGATACTATATAATAATAAATGCCTTAAGTAAGCACTGTAATGTACTAATAAGCTGCACTGTAATAGTAATAATAGGCTTTATTTGTATAGTACCTTTCATACACGGAATGCAGCTCAAAGTGCTTTACATTTGGAACATTTAACACAGAGAGGATAAAATCATAATAACAATAATAAAATAAATACATATGAATTGAAATACATATGTTTAAGTACCATAGGGTCGGAAAAATTTGCAGCCTTCTATAGGAAATTCTATAGGAAACAGGGAGCCAGTGCAGTTCAGCTAGCACAGGGGTGATGTGCTCTCTCATCTTGGTCTTAGTTAAAAGTCTAGCAGCAGAGTTCTGTATAAGTTCCAATTTGTTTTTAAGTTTATTTGGGAGACCAGTAAATAGTGCATTGCAGTAGTCTAACCTAGTAGTGATAAATTCATTGCAAAAGTTATGGTAGTAAGACTGCCTATATTTAGTAATCGAATGTAACTGAAAATGTGTCTGGTTTTTGGAGAAAATGCTGAGGTATGGAAACGATATTCATTAAATTCCTAATAAAAAAATGGCCTTTTCTGTACAATATACAAAACACAAAAATCAACATTGGAATAGAACTATAAGCGTAAGTCATGCTATTACATGGAGCAGTTTGAGCTATAGTCGTAGTAGTACTAAATATTTCCCTGTAAAAGACATTTTCAAATCCATCCATATGTACAGTGCCATTTGAATAAATACCTGGCGGGCATGAATCTGTGAAATGCTCTACAGAATGTCAATGCCTCAGTGTGGTCGTCACATTGTCAGAGAGCAACCTGGCTCCATGTCGGTTTGGGCATAGACCATCATGCTTCAGCAGGCTGGGCCCCTCCTAGAACAGGTCAAAGTTGTTGACATAAGGGATGCTTAGGGAAGCACAGTAGCATTTCAGCCAGGTGTGGAGGTCAAACAGTCTGAGACATCTCTGAGAACCCTTTCTGTATGTAGGGAGAGGTCCAGAGCTGACTATGTGTTTTCCTGTGCCCATCAGGATGGTGATTAGAGTTTTGTAGTTTTCCTGCAATGCTACTGACTGCCTCTCTCTGATGTCGTTTGTGCCCACATGCACAATGATGTTGTTGACATTAGTGTGACACATGCAAGTATGCTTGGGAGTTTGTGCTGGATGTCACAGACCTTGGCACCAGGTAGACCTTGGAGGGGCCGCTAGGTGAAGGGGGAATGTTGAGGTCCCTGACCATGGAGCTGCTGATGACCAGAGTGGAAGTTGTTGAGTTCAGTGGAGGAGGAGATCGAGGGGGCGCCAACTTTGAGGAGGGACAAGGATGACTGGCACGGGGGCATAGCAGAGGTGGGTTTTCACAGAGCGGGCGTTACTTCTCATCATCCATGAGAATGGTGTAGCGATTCTTCAGTCGTAGAGGTTGGGCTAGGCCTGGGTGTTGTCCTGACTGCCTGTTGCGGCGCTTGCTTGTCCGCCATGGCTCAGGCTGGTGTGGAGCTGACCAGCAGAGCGGGGCTTGGTTCTCAGCAGAAGCCGGGGAGAGGAAACATGGACAGAGATTGGATTAGTGCGTGGCGAAGTGAAAGTAGCGCAGGGCAGATTGGAATCAGGACATCCAACGTTAGCATTGAAAACAACGTTTCTGTATACACTCACCTAAAGGATTATTAGGAACACCCATTCAATTTCTCATTAATGCAATTATCTGCTCAACCAATCACATGGCAGTTGCTTCATTGCATTTAGGAGTGTGGTCCTGGTCAAGACGATCTCCTGAACTCCAAACTGAATGTCAGAATGGGAAAGAAAGGTGATTTAAGCAATTTTGAGCGTGGCATGGTTGTTGGTGCCAGATGGGCCGGTCTGAGTATTTCACAATCTGCTCAGTTACTGGGATTTTCATGCACAACCATTTCTAGGGTTTACAAAGAATGGTGTGGACAGGGAAAAACATCCAGTATGCAGCAGTCCTGTGAGCGAAAATGCTTCGTTGATGCTAGAGGTCAGAGGAGTATGGGCCAACTGCTTCACGCTGATAGAAGAGCAACTTTGACTGAAATAAGCACTCGTTACAACTGAGGTATGCAGCAAAGCATTTGTGAAGCCACAACACGCACAACCTTGAGGCGGATGGGCTACAACAGCAGAAGACCCCACCGGGTACCACTCATCTGCACTACAAATAGGAAAATGAGGCTACAATTTGCAAGAGCTCACCAAAATTGGACAGTTGAAGATTGGAAAAATGTTCCCTGGTCTGTTCTGTTGAGACATTCAGATGGTTAAGTCAGAATTTTATCATAAACCGAATGAGAACATGGATCCATTATTCCTTGTTACCACTGTGCAGGCTGGTGGTGTAATGGTGTGGAGGATGTTTTCTTGGCACACTTTAGGCCCCTTAGTGCCAATTGGGCATTGTTTAAATGCCACGGCCTACATGAACATTGTTTCTGACCATGTCCATCCCTTTATGGCCACCATGTACCCATCCTCTGATGGCTACTTCCAGCAGGATAATGCACCATGTCACAAAGCTCAAATCATTTCAAATTGGTTTCTTGAACATGACAATAATCACTGTACTAAAATGGCCCCCACAGTCACCAGATCTCAACCCAATAGAGCATCTTTGAGATGTGGTGGTACGGGAGCGTCGTGCCCTGGATGTGCACCCCACAAATCTCCATCAACTGCAAGACACTATCCTATCAATATGGGCCAACATTTCTAAAGAATGCTTTCAGCACCTTGTTGAATCAATGCCATGTAGAATTAAAGCAGTTCTAAAGGCGGATGGAGGTCAAACAAAGTATTAGTATGGTGTTCCTAATAATCCTTTAGGTGAGTGTATATATAGTGTACTATAAACTTCTTCCTGTTTTCACTAGCGAACAACTCTTACTAGAACATTTGACTAGATATTACATTTCAGTCAATGGAAACACACGGCCATGTCACAAAGCTCTTCGGTATTAGCAAGGTATACCTAATGAAGTGGCTGGTGAGTGTGTACAACTGTGTTTTTGCAATGTAGAATTAAGTCACATGCATATCTTTGTCAAATGGAAAACAACAGATTGTAGGCCAGTAGTCTACTCACCATAGAACAACTTAGTACCTGAACACTGAGAACCATTACACATATTATAGTAATCAGGTACAGAGGGCTATACTGTAACTCAAATTTAAAGTCCACACATACCTTTGGATATTTGTCTTTCAAAACATGGTATATTGCTTCACATGTTTCTGGAACAATTTGACGGATTGTTGACAACCCGACTCGGAACTGGTAAGAATTCTAAACATGGTATATTGCTTCACATGTTTCTGGAACAATTTGACGGATTGTTGACTACCTGACTCGGAACTGGTAAGAATTCTAAACATGGTATATTTCTTCACATATTTCTGGAACAATTTGACGGATTGTTGACAACCCGACACGGAACCGGTAAGAATTCTAAACACGGTATATTGCTTCACATATTTTTGGAACAATTTGACGGATTGTTGACAACCCGACTCGGAACTGGTAGGAAAGGATCCTGAATCTTTCGCCTGTAAAACAATAAGAACATAACTCAGTTATAGAATTCATTATTTATGGCAGACCAGCTTAAATAATGGCCCGACGTAGGCAACCGTAACAATCCGTAGAGTCGCACCGACGAGTTGTTAGTTTTGTTGGTGTGTTCCGCCCTTTAGGGAGCAAATGGCATTCCCAGTCCAAAAAAATCCAAGCACCAGATTTGAATGAAAATGTCATATAATGGTAACCTTTGTTTTTTTGCTTGTAGTAGTTCAGTATCTGTATGAGCTGTGAACATTTCAATAAACCTGTACAGTCATCCTGTTGTGCCAGGGGTATACTAAAACAGCTAGAGCCTGCTGGTTTTCTGTTAATCTTTATCATTAATTGCACCCACTTGGTGTACTAAGAATAAATGACTCCCAGATTAGAGGGTTGCAATGAAAAAACAGAGTGGAACTGTCTTCAAGGGCTGGAGTTGAATAGAATTGTTTTATACAATGCCATTTCTGATCCCAGGAACGTACAGTGGGCTCCAAAATTACTGGCACCCTTGACTGGCAATACAAAAACAATATTGTAAAAAATATAAACAATCCAATTATAGATAAAAACTCAAAATACCAACATGTGAGAGATACTGCACTTTATTAATGTGTCAATGGAACCAAGCAAAATGATTTATTGATTAAATAAATAATCAATATCCTCCAAATCAAGGTTTAACAATCAATGGCCCCCTTAAAGATGATTGTAAATAACATATGGAAGAAAAAACAGGAATTAAATTCCACTTATTTAAGTTCATCCACGTCAGTGGGAGTTCATCCACGTCAGTGGGACCCCCAGCCATCTCAAAGTTTTGTTGTAACATTGAACTACCGCATTTGATTTAAACAGGTAAGGGCTTGATGATTAGTTGACAAGTTGATTCAGGTGTGCTAGCTCTGGGATACATCCAATACCTGGCATGGCTGGGGGGTCCCCAAGGAGAGGTTTGAGAACCACTGATCTAAGTTTTAAGAAACTGACATCACTTCCTGTTCCACTAGGGTATAAAAGGAGGTAACACAAATGCAATATACCTTTGTCATCAAACACCATGAAGAAAAAAGGAACTGGCAGTTCAAAAGAGAGAGATGGTTGCAGACCTTTAAAAATCTGGTAATGGCTACAAAAGGATCCACAAATTATTGAATATACCACTGAGCACTGTTAGGGCAATCATCAAAAAATTCAAAAAGATATGGAACAGTTGAAATCCTCACGGTTAGAGGATGAATATGCCTTTTGCCCCCCAAGATAGGGAGGAGGATGGTAAGAGAAGCAACAAAATTCCCAAGAATCACTGTGAAAGAATTCCAGACCTTCTTGGGGTCACCATGTTTCAATAAGCACCATCAGACGCCACCTCCACAACCATGGCAATCTCAGTCGATGGACCTCAATCCAACTGAAAACCTCTGGGCTGAGTTGAAGCGGGCAGTTGATACAGTAAGCGCAAACCCAAGAATGTGAAGGATCTGCATATAGGAAGTCTCCTAAATCCCTCCAAATGTGTTTCCTAATCTTGTCAAAAATTACAAGAAGAGACTCCATGCTGTTATCCGTGCCAGACGTGGTTGCATTAAGTACTGAATAAGGACTGCCAATAATTATGGAACCTTGATTTTGGTTAAATATCTTTTGTGTTAAATAATTGTATGACTTTGATTGATTCCATTGCAACATTACTAAATTACAGTGCTTCTCACATGTTGGTATTTTGAGTTTATCTCTATAATTATTAATTATATTGTTTATGTTTTTAAAGTATTGTTTGTACATTGCCAGTAATTTTGGAGCCCACTGTATTTAGTTTGCTTCAGGACCAGACAAATAATTAAAATAAAATAGGCTACATGTATAAATATTAAAATCTCCCAACCTTTATTTATTTCATATTGGCTAGTTTTCGTATTTCAGTCATATTTCTTACATAATACATTTTACTACTTTAACAAAATGTAAAGACACTTTTGTAGGTACTAATGGTGTGCCACTGCACCCTGGTAGAAAATCAATTCATTACATTATTTTTATTTTGTTTTGGATCTCTTTCGAGAAAAATGTACTAAGCATCTTGCAAGTTATATCATTAAGCCAAGTAGCTATTTGCTATACATTTAAGAAATAATGCACACATTCCAGAATCTCCAAATGAGACTACGAGTCACGTTATCAGCCAGCACTACGATTTTGAAGAATTCCTAAACCTATTATGACCCGGAAGTACTTCTTCCCTTGTTCATTGAGCGCTGACCTTTTATAATGACGGCAAGACAGCGGCTCTGTTGGCTTGCTGTGTACTGTACCTAGCTAGCTTAGCGTGCTAATGCTAATAATATTAGCTAAACAGCGTTGATAACCGTGTCCTTTTTAGAAGATGTTTTAGTCTTGTCACACAATTGTAGGAAGGTTTTCAAAAAGACACCAGCTTAAACGTTGTAACTTTATAAACGATATTCCAATATTGGTTGTTGTGACTGCGGTAAACTAGCTAAGTAGAGTAGTAGTAGCGCGCTATATAGCATACCGTTACTTTACTGACTTCTCAATTCGCTGCATGCTTCAAGCAACAGGTGAGTATTGCTGCTACAGTCAGAATTCTGCGAGCGTCCTATTGTCTAACTACTGTATGTTAACCGTTATACTGTTACTTTTCATTAACCCAGCCACAGCTATATGGAACATAAGCAAACTATTGTAACTCGTTCACCGTTTAGCTGGCTTACTTGTATACATGATGAAAAGATGTCTCACTTGTGTATGGTTAATACTTTAAATCAAGCAATTATCTACAAAGCTGTTTCGCCTGGGGTGTATTCATTACGCCAAACAAAATTAAGTTGCGAAACTTTTGTCAACGATAAAGAGAGGGACTGTTTCCAAATGAGTGATTATGAATTAAGCATTAAACATAGATTCATGGTTTCATCTAAACATGTTCTGATTCAAAATATGTGTAACCTACTCCTGGGATTGTCATGTATTTTGGGTTGGCATTTAGGCTATTGTTCTTTATTAGTACAGTTAAAATAATGCACCAGAAATTGGATTTGTTCAACAGAAATACATTTTGGTGATTTTGTTGCTGTATTATTTTTGTGTTCATTAAAAACATATGACTAAATACATATTAAAAAACACTATACGTAAAATTAGGGTTGACAGGACAAATTAATGGAAAGTTACATGTTGCAGCTTTAATTGACAGTTCAGTTGATATAGAGATGGACATTAGTCCCACTTCAGGTGCAGCCTATATTTACAGACTAGGGAAATGCTGAAAAAGTGACTGTTTGAAATCTTGCAAATGAGATTTTGTGTCAGCATTATAAAACCCATCGTGTTTACTAATGGACCTACAGCTTCAGTTGTTATGGAAATTATTCAACCCCCCATTGCAAATCAAGTTATTGTCAAAATGTAGCCTTTCAGTGATTTGTAATGAACAAATCAAACAAAAACAATTGAAATAGCTTAAATTGAATGCCTTAAATTGTTTCCCCAAATTCAACTGCAAATGCAACTGATAATGACTTCTCCAGTCTCAAAATTATTCAATCCCTTCATGGCAAGCATCTTAGTACTTAGTAGAGCACACTTTTGCTGTTATAAACTGCTGTAAATGAGATCCATAGCCAAACACCAGCATCTGGCAGTGTTCCTGAGGAACCCTCAGCACATTCCTCATGAGCAATGGCCTCTTGTTCGGTAATATTCCTGGGTTTGCGTTTGCAACCTTCAGGTGACTATGATGGCCAATGTAGAATCTTCCAGGACTTTTTCTGCCTTGGTGGAATTTGAGTAAGCCTGGGATCATTGTCCTGTTGGAAGGTCCAATGATGCCCAAGCTTCAGCTTTCTCACAGGCTGCAACAAGATGTTTTGTCTGACATGACATCGGTCTCCTGTTGAGACAATTTTTGCAATGATGATTAAAAAAAGAAATGTATTAGCTTTTAATGTTTGCCTCTCTTACTATTTTTGTGCTGAACATTTCATATAGCTAGTAGGCTCTATGTAGCTCCAGAAGACAATAACGTGAAATTGCTAGACAGTAAGTTTGGCGTGCTTGTGTTTGCAATGGCCTACTACTGCAACAAGCCAAACACACAATGAGTTTGAAGGGTGTGCCAGCAGCAGTCATTGACTAATTTAGCCCTAAGCAAAGCTGAATACGGTAAAGGTCGACCCTAAAAGTAACCTTGTTTCAGAGTTTCATGTTTTGTTTTTTGACACTTTTTTTAAATAGTATTTTTTTCCCACATTTTAATTTTTACCAAGCATGACTGATAACACTAGTTTTTTAAACTTGGAAACAATTAGGGTTAAATGCTGGAGCTAAAGATAGGCCATTTGTAAATGAGAATTTCCAACATAGCTTTCAGGTAAATGTTGGGATCCGTGTTGCGTTGTTAAAAATAAAAGTTAATTTGACACCCTGATTTTCTTTTGATTTATTTCAAACAACAATAATTTGAAGATACAACTTATTCACTAAAGTCTTATAATATTGCTGCCCAATATTTTTTTAGTTGAAATAAAACGCACATATTGATTAGCAAAATCACCTCACAGCATACATGCTATATTCACTTGTACTTTTAGTTAACCAAGTTACAAAAGCTTTAAAAATGCTGTTCTGATCATGTATAAATATTAAAAAAAATTATAAAATATTTATAAAATATGCTTGTTTTCTTGAATAAACCTAAATTGATTTAATGCAAACAGGAAATAAGTGGGATTTTGCTTGCCCCTGCTGCAAGGGGGCTTGTATAGACTGGAGTTGGAAGCTTAAACCAATACACCATACTCGGGCATGATAGCTATTGTTCATTAGACCAGTGGGTCTTAACTGCCCTGGATGTTTTAGATGTCTCATAGCTTCACCACTGAGTCTCCATTTCATTTGAATTAGGTGTTGGAGCAGGGAGACAAATCTCCATTGCACTTTTGTATGCACACATTTTATTGATAAATAAATATTTTGTAAAACTACTATCAAACTTTCCTGGTGATATATTTCCTGTTACTACAATTCAAAATGCCCCTTTAATGCAAACACATTAAATACAATCTCACTCAGATGTCGCAGCTGTTCTTCTAATACAACTTAGTGAAATTGAAAGGTTGTTGAAGCAACAAAGGTTGGTGAATGGTGTGCATTTTGGGGAGATGTGTAATTTTCCACAAACTGTCACAAAATGACAGTCAAACTGACCGTGCCCCCTGGGGTATATGCATTACTGTGATAATATTCCAAAACATTTTGCTTGCCTAAAGAAGCTAATTGAAATCTTCCACTGTGCTATCGTTTGCTGCACATTTCAGTCTGAGATTCATTCATTTTCAGATGTTTAAAGATGTTAAAATGTTGGGTGTTGTACAAAACAAATCAGCAGGGATTCAGTCATCTCAATTGAGAGCTAGTGACTTATTCTACAGTTATGTTTTTACGTTTGCATACCCTGGCATAAGTTGTGAAATTTCAGCATTGATTTTGACAATATAACCGTACATACAAAACATCTGACTGTAATGTAAGGAATGTAATCATATGAAGCCATTAATTATCACACAGTTGTTTGGCACCTTTGTAAACCATACTGATAACAGAAATCACCCTAGTCGCCCAGATCAAAAGTTTACATACCCTTGAATGTTTGGCTTTATTACAGACACACAAGGTGACACACTCAGGTTAATTTCTCACACCTGTGGCATTTAACGTTGCAACAGTTTCTGTGTAGAAATAGTCAATGAGTTTGTTAGCTCTCACGTAGATGCACTGATCAGGCTAGATACTGAGCCTTTGGGAGCAGAAAAGAACTGTCAAATGACCTGTGTAATAAGGAAATGGAATTGCATAAAGTTGGTAATGGATATAAAAAGGTATCCAAAGCCTTTCAAATGCCATTCAGTACTGTGCAATCACTTATTTGGAAGTGGAAGATTCGGGGATGTCTTGATAACAAGCCAAGGTCAGGTAGACCAAGAAAGATTTTGTCCAGAACTGCCAGAAAAATTGTTTGTGATACAAAGAAAAACCCACAGGTAATGTCAGGGGACATACAGGTTGCTCCGGAAAGACTGTGGTTGTTTCAAAGCACACAATACGAAGAACAAAAGTGAGCAGAAAAAAGTGAAGATTTGTGAGTGGCATTCAGTCTCCTGACCTTAATGTCATTGAGCCACTGTGGGGAGATCACAAATGTGTGGTTCATGCAAGACGACCAAAGACTTTGCAAGATCTGAAGGTATTTTGCAAGGATGAATGGGCAGCTATACCACCTGTAAGAATTCGGGTCCTCGTAGACAATTATCACAAACTGCATGCTGTCATTCCTGATGAAGGGAGCAATACACCACCTTGAGAACAGAGTGTATGCAGACTTTTGAACAGGGGTCATTTCATTTTTGACTTTGTTGCCATGATTTGTTTTAGGATTGTCCCAAAATATTAATATATTTTTTTAATGTTTTAATACGCCACCACTACTCTAGATCATTTGCAGTACTTTGGAATTGGTTTGTGTAGTTCTGAGGCAGATACAGTCTGCAATCCATAAATGTATAGTGGAACTTTTAATTTGAACTACTTTAGAGATTTAAAGCAAACAGACGTACACTAGCGTTCAAAAGTTTGGGTTAATTGTTTTGAAGGAAACTGATAACCTTATTCAGGAAGGTTGCATTAAATTGATCAGGAATTATAGGCAAAAAACTATCAATTACTAAGGAGTAGGGTTGGGTTCCTACACAACCGGTAGGAATCGGACCAGATCAGACCGCAAATTTCGGTTCCTAATTTCGATTCCACTTAATGTGTCGACTGAAGTATTTTCCCTCTTGTGCTGCGAAACGGACGTAAAAATATCACACTTTCTCTGTAGTCTACCGTTAGCTAGATACTAGGGATGGGACGGTATGAAAATTTCATATCACGATTATAGTGACCAAAGTTATCACGGTTATCAATATTATCACGGTTTTGGTAAAATGAGATGGAAATGTAAAAAACGGATACACACACACTGAAAACATTTCAACAAGTTTTATACTTGGAAATCAACAATCTACAAACACATTTATCAGCTCTAAGCACTTTTTATTTTACTATAGTCTACTATTTAGTACTGAAGCCTACTATCCGATGTGATATCATTATGAATTCCCCATAAATTGATGACTGATAATCTTGTTAGAATTAGGGAATAGCTTTACCATCTGCTGAAGTAAAAGAAAGGGCTAGTTAACAGGATGATTTTTCACCTATGCTCTGAATTTGACT
>JACXGM010017767.1:0-19508 GCA_016801145.1 Umbra pygmaea | reverse complement strand
GCTAGCTATCAGGAGATTTTGGAGCATTTCATGCTTCCATCTGCTGAAAAGCTTCATGGAGATGAAGATTTCATTTTTCAGCATGACCTGGCACCTGCTCACAGTGCCAAAACCACTGGTAAATGGTTTACTGACCATGGTATTACTGTGCTCAATTGGCCTGCCAACTCTCCTGACCTGAACCCCATAGAGAATCTGTTGGATAATGTGAAGAGGAAGTTGAGAGACGCAAGACCCAACACTCTGGATGAGCTTAAGGCCGCTATTGAAGCATCCTGGGCCTCCATCACACCTCAGCAGTGCCACAGGCTGATTGCCTCCATGCCACGCCGCATTGAAGCAGTCTTTTCTGCAAAAGGATTCCCGACCAAGTATTGAGAGCATAACTGAACATAATTATTTAAAGGTTGACTTTCTTTTTTTTGTATTACAAACACTTCTTTTATTGGTCAGATGAAATATGCAAATTCTTTGAGATAGGAATTTTGGGTTTACATGAGCTGTATGCCAAAATCATCAGTATTAAAATAATAAATGACCTGAAATATTTCAGTTGGTGTCCAATGAATCTAAAATATATGAAAGTTTAATTTTTATCATTACATTATGGAAAATAATGAACTTTATCACAATATGCTAATTTCTTGAGAAGGACCTGCATATTTTAACATCTTTACAGCAAAACACTGATCTTGCAGTGGGGTTGCTCGATTATGGAAAAAATCATAATCACAATTATTTTAGTCAATATTGAAATCACGATTATTTAAATCGATTACACATTGATTTTGGAAATTTGCATGTTGATTTTAAAAAACAGTGAAAATATTCTGACGTCAGGAGCATTTTCTTTACTTTGTTGAGGGTGACCAGCACACATAGTTCGTTAGAATGTTTGGATTTGATTAGACAGCAATTTATTTATATGTATTATATTAAATAAATGAACACTTCTAAATGTATCTTATTTTCTATTTTGCCTGCAGGTTTTACATGTGCACCCAATCACTGTCCTTAATAAGTCTGCTGTAGAAACACAAACAGCAGTTTAAACATCTAATGAATAGAAGTAACACAAAGCCTGGCTCTTCAGTCGGTAGAATAATTGTTTATAAGTAATACATGGCTCTACACTACACCTGTGCTAATGAAACCAAGAACGAGAACGTGATTAAAGTTCTGCTCAATTTCGTTGCTTCAGTACTGATATGCGCAATCTAATAACGAAAAATGTTTCAGTAAAGGAAACAACGCTGCAAGGACACAAATAAAATATCCCAAACAAGACTCAAATAGACAAAGCTGATAAGCTAACTAACAAAGTACCTGCGTTGCTGTGAGGTAAACTCATGGAGCTGCTGCAATCACCTGTAATATATAAAATAATGTAGCCCATAGATCAATACTCTGTCTTTGTCGCCACTTCTGCACAGCATTTCTCATATAAAGCACGCAGAGCAACTATGGTAAAGTGGTGGCGAGATGGCAAATTATAACGCTTGTCTAAAGCATGCAACAACATTCTAGAGCGGTCGTTCTCAACTGTGCTAATGGGGCACACATCTTAGTCTAAAAGTATGCAACGGCATGTGTTATTTTTTTGTGCCTGCACGCACTATGGATATGGAGTTACACTGTAAAATGCGTCTTTCATAAATGACTGAGTTAGTTTCACTTTCGGTTTCGGGAGGGACAAAAGTGCGTGTCATTCGAACACAAGACAAAAATAAGAGTTCTTAGAAAATGCAATGTACAAAATAATCGTTTTTTCTTGATTACACTGTTTTTGTGATCGTTAGGAGCTGAAATCGAAATCGCGATCAATTAATTGCACAGCCCTACCGTGCACAGGCGTGTGCAGGAAATGGGCTACAGGTGCCGCATTCCATTTCTATTATGTAAAGCGCCTTGAGAAGCTACTTTAAAGGCCCTATATAAAAATACATATATTATTGTTATTATTTTGTTCAATACAAACTTGGAGACCAGAGCAAAATTTAGCAAAATTATTTGTAGAGCTACAACACACAGAACTCCTCACCACAGCCTCAAAAGCATACTGTAGCCAGCTGCTTGAAACTACTTAATCTATAAACCTCCATTTCCTCACAAAACTTTATTTGTGCGATTAGTCCTTCTTTTCATTGGTGGGTTTTTGTTTCAAAGGCTGGCTTACCACAAGAAAATGTCAGCAGGTAACAGATATTTAATTAACAGTAGCTAGGAGCAGAACAATGGCAAGTGAGTGATATCAACTCAAGTAGCTGATGTCCTGTATGTTAAACCACCCTGGGAAACTAGGATCACTAGAGATTGAGCGTGTCTGGGGAAAGTACATTTTATCATCAATCATAATTGGACAGATATTTTTTATTCTTTCCAACTATCAAAAAATATGAATGATGTATCAGTTTCATCCTCCAAGTTATTGTTTCTTTAGATATAGATATATATTGACATAGAAAGACAGTGATTACCAGGGGCAGACGTCTAATGAAATAAATAGATCATTGTAATCTGGATTATTGAGAGAAAAATGTGTGGCAACTACTTCTCTGGGCAGGATTTAATTGAGAAATTTAATCGTTTTCCACTTTCTCAATTACCGGTACATATTTCAAACCAGTATGCTGTTAACTGAGCAGCCTATATATAGACAAATCGGATTATATAGCCTAGAGTTAATGATGTAATCATAGCCACCATGAATTCCAAAAGAAAACTGAACTGGAGAGAATAAGAAACACTGCTTGCTGAATTAGCTGAATTTCTGAGTGTTGAATGTGGAATCTGCGCTTCCACTGGCCAATACCTCTCCACAACACCTTGTGTGATACAATGTGCCCTGTGAAGGGATACAACATTGAAAGCTTACCTATCACTTATATTAGGATACAGTGTTCTATTAATAAACTATGAATCAATTCTATATAAATAGCTTATAAAATAGGCTACATGTTGTAGTTCATTTGGGCTCCTGCAGTGGCATATGGAAAGGGGTGAGCAGCCACGAGCGTAACGGGTATCTTTATATCCTATTATATGACACTCCGGTGGCAGAAAGTGCTTTTCAAACAGCTGCTTCGGGCCACTTTCATTCAATATCCACGCGTCATGGGTAGACCCAGGCCATTCGGGTATCACATCTAAAATGATGTAGTCTGTATCAAGTTCAACTTGTGTGTTGATGCTGTGGTACCTCTTCCTGTTCATATAAACATTCTCGTTAACGCTGGGAACATGATCTATATATATGAGTGCCATCCATTGCGCCGGCTATTTGCATGAATAGTTGGATTATGCAGGGTGTTGTTGGGAAGTCAATGAAATGCGTGACAATGTGTGGAGCTGTAAGTGCCATTATTGTTTCCATGACAATTTGTCTTATGGATGGTTGTGATGGCCAAAATCATCAGCATTGCATTGCTGCAAACAAAGCACCATTCCCACCTTCAATTAATCTCAAAATGCATTGCTGTGTAAAGTCACTGGTGAAATGACGTTCCTCACTCAGTCTCTGATGAAGATGATGCTTAATCTGTCCAAACAATACTGTTTTTAATTAACTGTGCAACTTCAAACAATTCAAAAACATTCTTCCTCTCCTAATAGATGTGCGCACGTCTCTGTGTCCTCAGTGCCATCACAAGCCCCTACTGGGTACTCCTAACCACTTGAGAGACCTCTCGAGCGGTCTTAAATAGCTGGGAGAGTAAGAGTGATTCTTAGCTTTAAAAAATTCGATAACTTGCTTTTATAATTAAGATTGTGAGAAGGAGTAAATTTTGTAAATTTTCAGCACTTAAGACTAAGGCCCCGCCCACACGTACACGGGTACTTTTGAAAACTGAGTTTTTCTTCATTCATTTAAATGAAAAAAACTCATCCACACAAGCATGGTTTCAAAAAATCTCTGTCCACATGAAAATGCCAAAATGCTCGATCATGTGCTGTCAAGAGCATGCCAAAGCAACAGGTGACGATATTAGCCATTTTGGCCAATCAGAAGCCTAAAAATGGGGTTATTACCTGTTCCGGTAGTTCTCATCCAAAACCGGCGAGGTCTGTGTCCTGGGAGCGTAGTGTAGTCATAAGCAGTGACCTGAGCAGTATTGCATTCTGATGCCTCTGTTCAGCAATATAATATGATAAATGTGCACATATCGGTATATAAGCCCTGCTAGCAGCAAAGTTATTAGCAGCGATAGTTTGGCTAAGTCCACCATTGCACAGACTCTTTTAAATTGTATTATTTTAGCACAAACTCTCCTCATGTAATTAATGGAGATAGTGGCGCATAATGACGTTACACAGAGATAACAGCGCGCACTTGGACATCATGTCACCACTGTAACCGGAGTTTCTAAAAAACTTCACACAGTTTTCATAAAAGCTCAGTTTCAGTGACCTGATACAGCGTTTGTGTGGACGAAAGGCATAACCGCATAGAAAAAACACTTGGTTTCAAAAATACCCGTGTTCGTGTGGACGGGGCCTAAAATGGCACTTTGAGAAGATTGATAAATACGGGCCCAGGTCTGTAACATGATTAGCTATAAAAGAGATGTCTTACAGAGGCAGAGTCTCTCAGAAGTAAAGATGGGCAGAGGCTCTCCAATCTGTAAAAGAGTGCGTATAAAGATTGTGGAATACATTTAAAAAAAGAACGTTCCTCAACGTCAAATTGCAAAGGCTTTCCAAATCTCATTGTCTATAGTACATAACATCATCAAAAGATTTAGAGAAACTGGAGAAATCACTGTGTGTATGAGGCAAGGCCAAAGACCTTTATTGAATGCCTATGGTCTTCGGGCCCTCAGACAACACTGCGTCACACATCGGCATGATTGTGTCAATGACATTACTAAATGGGCCCAGGAATTCATACTTCTAGAAACCACTATTGGTAAACACAATCTGCCGAGCCATCTGCAGATGCCAACTAAAGCTCTTATCCCGGCGTGTGGTCGGGCCGTTTATACAATTAAAAATGTATATTTGTTTTATCACCAAATTTATCATGGCCATATCTTGTTATGAACACTTAAGCATGTCAAAAACAACTAAACCGAAATCCAATGATTATAGAAGTAATCTCACGTTCTTCTTCATTGGCTCCTATGACGAGGAAAAGGTTTAACGTGATTTAATGTATCTAAACAACGATCAATATGAACCACATTTCTCACTCATATTGCTCATCATAACCATTGAAAATTATAAAAACAACTAACCCAAATTCCAGTTATTTTTTATTTTGCTGATCCGAAAAATGATCCGATCCGTGACTCTGATCCGAGATCTGATCCGTGAGTTTTTTGATCCGTTGCACCCCTACCACTATGCCACAAAGACGCATAGCAGAATGCGTTGGATTGCGGCTGCAGTGCGTTCGGGGTGTTGCATGCATTGGATTTTTCCTACTCGTGCGCTAAAACCAATGCGTTAATCAAACCGGATGTTGTGTCTAGCTAACACTTGCTAGCTTTTCAAAACGGTGACAAATTTGGTATAGCCAACACTTATAGTTACTGACCTGGTAATTCAATGTCTTTCGAATTCCCTATTCCAAGCATATTGCTTTTGATTTATGTACCTGTAGACATCTGCTGTTATATAAAAAATGGCAGGATTCCCGGCGACCGCTCTCATAAGTTTCTCCTCCATTTTTACATGCGCTGTGAAACACTAGACAATGCGTAAATGAGGCAAAGGGCTTTGCATCAAAACTAAGCATATGCAACGCAACTAGCGGATTCGGTGTCATTTGGGCATAACTTGCTGTTTTGGACGCAACACACGTCAGATTTACTATTTTGGGATTGCGTCAGGCAGCAGATGTCTGTTGTTTGGACGACCACTTAGACTGCAAAGTGCTGATGGAAACCCTGTACTCATTATGAAAATGATTATTACCTCAGTAAATCAAGTATATTATGTCTTTCATTCTCATAGACTATTACAGAAACCGAGCTCTTTTGCAACCAGGCCTATCGCCCCCAGCTGGAATTCAGATAGAATGCAGGTTTAAGGCACTTCCTCGTGTCAATTTGCCAAACCGGATGCTCACCCTGTGATCAAAACGAGCGCCATTGTTTTGAAAAAACAAAATCTGAGTATAATAGTATTATTGTTTTAACTGAGTGACCTCTATCGGCCATAAACTACATACTGTACCTTGAAGTTGGGTTTAAGTAAGGTATCAAACTTCTGAGTACAGATTTAACCATAACCGGAAAATGTCTTGCTTTTAGTGGCTAGGTACCAGAAAGAAAAATGCTTTGGATTCTCACAATGTAAACCTCTGTAAATATTGGAGGAACTCGGTCAGTAGCCATCTTATTGCAATTGAATGGTGAGGTAAAAGGCGCGCTTGCTTCAGCGTTTGCTGCTGCTAATAAATTTGCCATTGTGATGTAGTTGATGCTTTAGAATCTTAGTGACGTAGTTGATGCTTTAGAATCTTAGTGACGTAGTTGATGCTTTAGAATCTTAGAACGTTCCGAACGTGTTCCGTAGCAAATATGTGCCGCTGCGCTCAATAGAATTGATATGAGCAGACGGTGAAAAAGTACCTGAAATAAGGGCTGTTTTCTTGATTACTTTAAAAACACGGCAACCAACTTGGATAGGGTAATATTATGAAACTACAGACCATGATGGATGCAATGAACTAAATTTCATCCCGGAAAAAAATCTGTCCAGCCGACCTAAACATAATGTGGCTACATCATGTTTATCACATAGTGTATGTGTTCAATTCTTTCAAAGTCTTGAACTGAACTGCGCTCACTGGCAATGCATTCACTAAAGTTTCGTGGTATAAATCTAAAGACTAGAAAACCAGTTCTAAGGATATGTTTAAATATATCTAAAACTCACCGTATTCTTTGTAGATGTTCTTCTCCTTCTGAAATCTATAGCATCCTTCTTCTTTAGGGTTTATTTTGGCGGTTGGCAACCTACAAAACCGGTGCATTACCGCCACCAACTGGACTGGAGTGTGGATCAGCAATTGAAGTGGCATACATCCTAGCCAACAAACCAGTATTTCTTAAAAACCTGAACACGTAGGTAAACACCACATGAGCCGAATTTACACTCAACAATAGATTTACATCCAACCCTACCATTCCATACCTTCTCAATACCATTAACATAAGCTCCTACCATTCCATACCTACTCAATACCATTAACATAAGCTCCTACCATTCCATTCCTACTCAATACCATTAACATGAGCTCCTACCATTCCATACCTACTCAATACCATTAACATAAGCTCCTACCATTCCATTCCTACTCAATACCATTAACATGAGCTCCTACCATTCCATACCTACTCAATACCATTAACATGAGCTCCTACCATTCCATACCTACTCAATACCATTAACATGAGCTCCTACCATTCTATACCTACTCAATACCATTAACATAAGCTCCTACCATTCCATACCTACTCAATACCATTAACATGAGCTCCTACCATTCCATACCTACTCAATACCATCAACATGAGCTCCTACCATTCCATACCTTCTCAATACCATTAACATAAGCTCCTACCATTCCATACCTACTCAATACCATTAACATGAGCTCCCGCTCCCTCCCATACTCTCGGCACTGAAATAAAACATGTTCCACAGTTTCTGCTTCCCCTATGCAATAATCACAATTTCCCATACTATGTTCTATACTAGCATCCAGTTGCAGCCACGCAGACATGACCACCCCTATGGTTAACCCTCGTATTTTTATTTCGTAATTTCAGGAAAACTGTTCTCACTCCAAAAAAAAGTTTAAATTAATTGCTTTTTATTTGACGGCCAATACTAATCTTTCTGAAATTAATTATTCTACATTGAACATATGGACAGTATACATTTAACCTACATCTACAGTGTATGCATTCGCAGTAATTAACCCACTAACAATATGTTCAAAAGTGTAAATTAATTACTTTTTATTTGACGGCCAATACTAATCTTTCCATTTTGTTACGAAATTAATTATACTACATTGAACATATGGACACAGGCCCGGATTAAGAATTCAGAGGCCCCTGGGCACAATGTCTAGTAGGGCCCCCCACCCCACCCACACAATCAAGCTTTTGATTTTTTTGTTACTATTTGCTGGTAACCCCCATAGATTGTATATTTACTGGATGGAGCCATGTGTGACATCACCCATTGGTTTGTTAAGATCTGATTTGGGTCATTGAATTTGCCGATATGGGCGCAGACATCTTGGTTGCGGATGTGACGATTTTAGACTAGAGGGAGGAGTAATCTAGCTAGCTAACAGATATTAATTGGGATGCTAACGAAAAACAGTATTGATACATAATGTAAAACAAAATGTAATGTTACTTACCGGAAAAAAGTAAAATGCCAACTGCTTTGAGTGTCTTGTCGTACAACCGAATGCCATAACCATGCCCCAAACGCCACTTTGCTTTATCGCCAATTTTAAAATCAACGAGACCATAATTTAAAAAATGAACATCATGATAAACTGCAGAAGGCTTAAATCTAGCGATTGAGACCATATACTCATTATGAAAATGTTTACTGAGTTAATAAATCAAGTATATTAAGTCTCTCATTCTCATAGACTATTACAGAAACCGAGTTCTTTTGCGACCAGATGTATCACCCCCAGCTGGAATTCAGATAGAATGCAGGTTTAAGGCACTGTGGTAACACCTCTAGTGAGCAACTAGCTGGCATATGCTAGCCAGAGATGGGGACTTGAGTTTGAGACTTGGACTCGAGTCGCACTTAAGTCGCACATACAGTGACTTCAGACTTGACTTGAGACTCATCCTCAAAAGACTTCAGACTCGACCCATACTCGAGATGCGTGACTCGTGAACAATATCTATTTTTAGGAATCGTCTGATAAGCTAAATGTTATTTGCCTCTCTGCATTATAAAGTACCTATGTAACCTAAGTACTACGTAATATGTGTGGGTATCTGCTGCGTGCGGCCACAGGTGAGAGAGGACAACACAAACATGTCGACAGCACCGGGATCTATTGTGCCATTCATCATAAGCTCTGGCTTTAAAAACGTCATACAACAAAAGAAGCGCTGAATGCAAAATATGAGCTATTAAGATAAAGGATTCTGGTTCAACCACATCTAATTTTACCAAGCACCTGAAAACACACCCTAATAGGTTAGCAAATATATTTAGCTCAGCATTGGCCATCTAACGTTAGCTTGCGTCTTGCTTTAGCTACGTCCAAGGCAATGGTAGGTTACTCCGACTGTCATTCGCTAGATGTTATCAAAAGATGAATGAGCGTTTGTTTGCTTGCCAAAGTTGTGGTAGTTGATGAACGTAATCATTTATGTCCCACTGGCTGCCACCGCATTCATTATTAATGTTGGCTGCAAACAGGTTACAGCTTAATGTTGATCATGTAATGTTACCTGTTTTACATAGTTAACGTTACACTGGACTTGAGATTCTGGGGGATGTGTTGACTTACCGTAGTGTCATTAGTTGTAGACACAGTGCACATTACATGGTTGTGCTTTTTACCATATTATTCCTAATAACTTTAGAGTAACTGTCTAATAATTTCTTCAGTTCTCTCAGAACCTTGTGTTTGGCAGCAATAGTGTTTTGCATTTTGCTACAATGTGATTTTTTGCAGTTTGCACTAATTGGGAGGAGGATGTTAATTATGGTATGGTGAGGTATAATATTTTCTGTATTAAGTTTGTATGGCCCCACAGAGCCTGCACAATAGGAGGCAAGGTCTGTCATTATGATTCAGCAACAGACAAGCAATTCTTTCTTCTTTAGTACCTCAACATTTGGTGTGAACTATACTGTATGTCCATGATATATGGCAAAATATAAATATTAATTTTAAACTAAAGAATTCCTGGTGTTTTTGGTCATATTGCAATAGCCTGTTTACACTGATTATACACCAAACAAATAATCAAAACTGCTACTGTATTCTAATAGATAGAGGAGTCAAAATAACATACTGTATTACATTTACATGCTTTGAATTCCTTATACTGTATATAGTTATGTAGTGTTCTAAGCAGCCTGGATGGAACGCAGCAGGTAATACAACACTCATTATAACCACGAGAGGAGAGTTGAGACTTGACTTGGACTCTAGCTAAAAGACTTGTGAGCATCTCTGATGCAAGCACATAGTGCCTCACCTTTACCAATCCAGTTCTATGAATCAAATTCTTCCATAATTCACACACAAACAGACACACACCCATTAATGTTTCCTTCCTGTCTGTCTCTCACCTCTCCTCTCCTGTCCTCCTCGGCTCTCCTCGGCTGCCGCTCTCTCTCTCCCCCTCTCCTCTTTCTGTGAGAAAAAGGATGCAAGCAGTATAGGTCAACTTGTCAAAAACCTGAAAAAATCTTAACTCAAGTTTCTTCCCCAAACGTATTTTTTTACTCTTTATTTTAATCTTTCTACTTTATACTAAATTATTCTGCACTTATGTATTTAGCACTTTATTATTCAAGGCCACTAGGCACTTTGTTTGATGCTTGAATGGTAGTAGACATTACAAGATGCTGTAAGTGTTCTGGTATAATATTGGTTGCTTACAAATTACAATTGCTGGTATACGACCTGTCCAAATATTGACAAATTTACTACATGTAAGTCGCTTTGAATAAAAATGTCTGCCAAAAGCAGCTTGTTTTCTTGTGTTTTGACAATACTATATTTTATTTAACTTAAAAACTTTATGACAGCTACATCCCGCTTGAGCACCTTCCGGCCTATACTACGGAAAACATATTAGGAACAGAATCACTCCTCATCTAGTTCTAACCTCTCCCTTGGTCATGTCTCAACCCTGCAACAGTCAATTCTCACCGCTACTCCTCAGTCCTCAACCCTTCCCTGGTCAGGTATCAACCCTCCTTCTCAATACTCACCCCTCCCTTGGTCATGTATCAACCCTGAACCACTCAAACATCCTCCCTCCTTCTGAAAAATCACCCATCCCTTGGTCAGGTATCACCCCTTTCAAGTCAGGTATCACCCCTCCTCAAGTCAGGTGTCATTAGGCTGGAGCAGCCGGCGGGGGGGCTACTACCCCCTACTACCACTTGTTTTAATACGTCCAGGATTGTAACTGGCCGACCGGCCATGAAAGTAAAATATGACGGCCCGTTCGGCCCGGAATGGACCGCCCGTTCGGGAAAACTCCCGATCCTCCCGATTGCCAGTCCATCTCTGAAGGAGACATAGCGGACCAGACGTGAGCTTTTACAATGTAGAATCTCAGGGACCGAACCAAGCACAAGGGCATGAGATGAGAGGGCATGACACCGGAGGCTCCAGGCTGTAGCCATAGAATTCAGTTTTAGTTTGTCTATAGTCAGCATTTATTTTATAGACGGACATATATTTTAAAGTATGTTATTCATTTGCAGTGACTGTTTAGTTAAAAAACACTCAAAACACCAAATTAGGAAGAAGACAGCGGACCAGACGTGAGCTTTTACTTTGAAAAGTAGAAGCTCGGGCACGGCACCAGGCATGACACGTAAGGGCACGACATGGTGGGCTCCAGGCTGCAACCATACAGTCTTGAGTTTTTGTACGTACGCCTCGGTCTGAGTTGCTGTGAAGGACCGCACATATTCCTGTCAAGTTTGCTTTTTATAAATCACAATAATTGCATAGAGAGCTGCGTAAGTCTTCTTTTGTGCGTACGCCTTGTTTATAAATGAGGCCCCTGGTGTTTAAAGGGGATCTTACCAATCCTGGAGAATCCTTTTATCATTTTGCCATTGTTTTCTGAAGTAATTTGCTTATTGTTGGGGAAAAACAAGGTTAAGTTTGCATGTGTTCTATCCTGGAAAACATTAAAGTGAGTGCTATTGAGGTAAATAATAAGAATGACGGAATTAAGCATAAAAGCAAAAATATGAATTTATTCAAGGATTGAAAAGATTAAAACCATAGCAAAATAGGCTACTAAATGATTACGTTCACAGTAGTTATTCAGACAAGCTCATTAGTAATGATTTCTAGTCCTCTTTCACAGGACTATTCCACAGACTTATTTGTAGAGACCTCAATGTTGGCACTTCTGAATTGATTAATGGAGGTCAATAAACTAATAATAGGCCAGCTGAAAAGACCACATACAGCTGCAATCAAAATTATTAAATCGCCATTGCAAATCAGGTTTATTGAATAATGTACAGACTTTCAACTGTTTGCAATTCCTCAAATTCAACTGTAAATACAACTGATGAATTCTCCAGTCCCTTAATTATTTAACCCCTTCATGACAAGCATCTTTAGTACTTCGTAGAGCACCCTTTTGCTGTTACGACCTGCCTCAAATAAGATGCATACCCAGACACCAGTCTCTGGCAGCATTCCTGGGAAATCTTAGCCCAGTCATTATTAGCAATGGCCTCCAGTTCAGTAATATCCTTTAGATTGCATGCTGGAAACGCCTTCTTCAAATCTCACCAGAGATTTTCTATGGGGTACAAGTCAGATCACTGCAATGGCCACTGTACAATCTTCCAGGAATTCTTTTGAAACCAAGCCTTGGTAGATTGTAGAAAGAATGAAATCCAAGGCACTCTTTTTAAAATTACACTGCTCAAAAAAATAAAGGAAACACTTAAACAACATGATGTAACTCCAAGTCAATCACACTTCTGCGAAGTCACACTGTCAACAAAGGATACAACACTGATTGACAATCAGTATCACATGCTGTTGTGCAAATGGAACAGACAACAGGTGGAAATCATAGGCAATTAGCAAAACACCCCCAATAAAGGAGTGGTTCTGCAGGTGGTGACCACAGACCACTTCTCAGTTCCTATGCTTTCTGGCTGATGTTTTGGTCACTTTTGAATGCTGGCGATGCTTTCAATCTAGTGGTAGCATGAGACAGAGTCTACAACCCACACAAGTGGCTCAGGTAGTGCAGCTCATCCAGGATGGCACATCAATGCGAGCTGTGGCAAGAAGTTTTGCTGTGTCTGTCAGCGTAGTGTCCAGAGCATGGAGGCGCTACCAG
This sequence comes from Umbra pygmaea, assembly GCA_016801145.1. Lineage (NCBI taxonomy): Eukaryota > Metazoa > Chordata > Actinopteri > Esociformes > Umbridae > Umbra > Umbra pygmaea. The sequence goes on along the minus strand of JACXGM010017767.1, from coordinate 6,444 downwards.
GAGACAGGCCAGTACATCAGGAGACGTGGAGGAGGCCGTAGGAGGGCAACAACCCAGCAGCAGGACCGCTACCTTCACCTTTGTGCAAGGAGGAGCACGAGGAGCACTGGCAGAGCCCTGCAAAATGACCTCCAGCAGGCCACAAATGTGCATGTGTCCACTGAAACGATCAGAAACTAACCCGGGATTTCCACTAACTGCGGAACGGCTGCAGATCGGCTCCGCTGCGTGTCGGCTCCGTGCTCCGCCATCATTCAATACCCACCAGGTCCGTATTGGTTGCAGAACGGCTGACAGTGACTATACGAGGACCCTCGCAAATTCACGTATGATCGCGCGATATAACAGCATATTTACTGTACTGAGTTTCTGCGGAGCTCTCCGGCATCCGGCAGAAATAGAAGCTCTGCGTATCTGCTCCGCAGGGCTGCGGATCGCCGGAGCTGGGACGGAGTCGGAACGCAGCTGTTCCGCAGTCAGTGAAAATACCAACATTGACTTTAATGGAAACCTAATGACTCCGCCGCTGTTCCGGAGCGGATCCGCAGCCGTTCCGCAGTTGGTGGAAATTGCCGGTGACTCCATGAGGGTGGTATGAGGGCCCGACATCCACAGGTGGGGGTTGTGTCCTTACAGCCCAACACCGTGCAGGATGTTTGGCATTTACCAGAGAACACCAAGATTGGCAAAAATTTGTCACTTGCGCCCTGTGCTCTTCACAGATTAAAGCAGATTTTACACTGAGCACGTGACAGACGTGACAGAGTCTGGAGATGCTGTGGAGAGTGTTCTGCTGCCTGCAACATCCTCCAGCATGACCGTTTTGGCAGTGGGTCAGTAATGGTGTGGGGTGGCCACACAGCCCCCCTTTGGGGGGCCACACAGCCCTCCATGTGCTCGCCAGAGGTAGCCTGACTGCCATTAGGTACCGAGATGAGATCCTCAGACCCTTTGTGAGACCATATGCTGGTGCGGTTGGCCCTGGGTTCCTCTTAATGCAAGACAATGATAGACCTCATGTGGCTGGAGTGTGTCAGCAGTTCCTGCAAGAAGAAGGCATTGATGCTCTGGATTGGCCCGCCCGTTGTTGTCATTTTGTTGTCAGCACATTCAACTATGTAAAGACGAAAGTATTTCATAAGATTACTTCATTCATTCAGATCTATGTTGTGTTCACTTAGTGTTCCCTTTATTTTTTTGAGCAGTGTATAAAAAGCCTTAATTATTGCTGGCTATTTCATAGTAGATAATTAAAAAGACATGGGAAAAAGCAACCCACGCGTAGCGGCACACACAGCCTTCTTCAGTGTATGCTTCCCAAACAAACAGTTCCCCCTCTTATTTTGTATGCGCTAATTAGAGACACCTGAGTGACATAGTAAGTAACCACATGAAGCATGCCAATCAAATCCACTAGGTGGCAGGCTGTAAATGTTCATATGCAACAAACAAATGAGACAGTCCACTGTGTGGCCATACATCATAAATATCCACATACAAAGTCCACTAGGTGGCGACATTGTGAGTTAAGCCCAAACAAATACATATACAAACAAAATGATCAAAAGAAATGACTGAAATCTATTTCTTCATTCAGTCCTGGGTACACTGTGGCCTGTAAAATCGTATATATATATAAAATGTTTCTCTTTGTAAAAGTTTAATTGAATATTATTTTTGATTGTTTCTAAACCATTAGGCTCCTGGACTACTGTTGTGGACATTTTGAAAGTGTTTTGTCATAGGATAATCCAAATTGCCTTTTCTAATGGCATTTTTGTGCTCCGATAATCTATCTTTGAGACGTCTCTTGGTCCGACCTATATAAAAGTATCCACATTTACATCCCACCACAAAAGTATTGTTACAATTAAAAAATGCTTTTATGTTACACATCTTATTGGTTTTAAAATCACATAATTGTTTGCATTCTTTAATGTTGGAACAATAATTGCAAAATGACAAAGCTTCAGGTTCCTCAAAGATGGCATAAATCTTCACCTAAGATTTCCCAATACTTATATTAATCCATCTTGCCTTTAACACACTGCAAGTTTCCTGTGCCAAAGAATAGAATGCAGCCCACAGAACATCACCAAACCACCACCATGATTGACTGTTGTCAGGGTTCTTTTCAACCTATGCTTCTTTCTTCTTCTCCAGACATATCGCTCATCCATCTTGCCGTAAAGTTCCAAATTTGTTCAATCAATCCACAGAACAAAATCCAAAAACCTCTGTGGCTTTCTCATATGATTTAGAGCATATTGGAGCCGACTCATATGATTTAGAGCATATTGGAGCCGACCTTCCTTGTGCTTTAGGCTACAAGCGTACATACCTTACAAAGATCTGATAATTAGAGATGAACTATGAGCTAGGCAGTAGAAGCCTAGCTCATAGCCTGTATGATGCCATTTTGAGAGGTGTTTGGATATATCTCTCATGTTTTCACCCTTACAAGCAAAACTCTTGTTGCAACAAACATTGTCAGCATCGCCTATTGGGAAGTGTTACCACACTTTGAACATTAGTTCTCTCCGCTATCATCACTAAGTATCTGTCTTTTGTATGTTTGTGCACACGCTCCTGTGTAAGCAGAGAAACAGGGTCCTTGCAAGAGAGATCTCTTCTGAATTGGGAATTGCAAAAATGCACCATAGACAAAGTACTTCATCTTACTGTAAATTAGAAATGGTCGATGAGATAAAATAGGTAATATTTTTCTTAATATCTCCAGTACCAAAAGCAGAAACGATAACGTTGAAGCTTATCAATACTACAGTCTTACCTAATTTAGCCCCGGGGCCCGTTTACTACTGGGTTTCGGTACCCATCCATAGAGAAGTCATAATGAGTTGCATTTTCAGTTGGATTTGGGGAAAACACGTAATCCATTTGTGGTGTCACGCCATTTCAATTGCTTTGTTTGATTTGGTCATTGCAAACAGCTGAAAATCTTACTTTTGATGAGAACCTGATTTGCAATGGCAGTTGAATCATTTTGATTGCAACTGTAAAATGTCATAAACGGTTTTTCAAAAAGGTGAAACGGTTACCCTCCAGATGGATGTTCCCTTTTGGATGTAGCCAGGTTACTTAACTTAGTGAATCTTTTCCACATTATGTACAACCATCTCTCCAGTGTGTATTCTCTGATGGCTAGCCAGGGAGCTTGGCTGGGAAAATCGCTTTCCACACTCATTACAACCATAAGGCTTCTCTCCAGTGTGTATTCTCTGATGGCTAGCCAGGGAGCTTGGCTGGGAAAATCTATTTCCACACTGATTACAACCATAAGGCTTCTCTCCAGTGTGTACTCTCTGATGGCTAGCCAGGGAGCTTAGCTGAGCAAATATCTTTCCACACTGATCACAACCATAAGGTTTCTCTCCAGTGTGTATTCGATGATGACAATTTAAAGCAGAGTAAGTAGCAAAACTACTACCACAGTCTAAGCAGTGGTAAGGTTTCTCTCCAGTGTGTATTCGTTGATGTTTAGTCAGGGTTCCTGAACGAGCAAATCTTTTTCCACACTGATCACAAGCATAAGGCTTCTCTCCAGTGTGTATTTTCTGATGGTGAAAGAGGGTTCTTCGGTCAGCAAATCTATTTCCACACTGATCACAACTGCAAGGCTTCTCTCCAGTGTGTATTCTCTGATGAACTATTAATGCATTGAAAGTAATAAAACTGCTACCACAGTCTGAGCAGTGGTAAGGCTTCTCTCCAGAGTGTATTCTTTTATGAATAAGCAGGGTATCTGAACGAGCAAAACTCTTTTCACACTGATCACAACCATAAGGCTTCTCTCCAGTGTGTATTCTCTGATGAATCATTAATTTACTTGAAGTAATAAAACTGCTACCACAGTCTAAGCAGTGGTAAGGCTTCTCTCCAGAGTTTCTGTGCTGGTGTTTCATGGGTAGTTTATTGTTGGAGATACTCTTCTTTTCATTGTAAAGATGTTGGTTGACATCTTCTGATGAGCCCCTCTCACTGAGAAGTTGACAGTTAGAGCTGTCCACTGTAAAACAAAGACCAACAGAGATGATTCTGACATCACTAACCAATGACTATGTTTATTGGTAAAAAGCTTACTTGTATAGATATTTGTCATTAATATAAGCCAAAGGAGTGCTACTCAAAATTCTCAATTTCTGACAGTTTAGTAATCACTTTGAATGTTAAATAATGACAAAACAATGTTAGTTGAACCCACCCATCTCTGATGATTTCCTGCAGTCAAACAGCTGCACAGACACCCTCTTCAGACTCCACTCTCTTCTGATATTTGACCCCTCCTGCAGATCCAGAGATAAGTTGTTACTAGTCTCACAAGCCAGATGGCTACTTCTGCACACTTTGCATGAAATTATATTATTTATTAATTATAGGGTTGGAGTAAACTGGTTAGCTTTTGTTTGCCCTTGTTCTAGTCAAAACAGTAATAGCCATTGGTGTCATTGAATTCACATTGTTCTTATCACTTATTGTTTGGGTACAAATTGACCTAAAGTCATCATGCACTGTACCATATCCGTCCATCTGAATTTTACAGAATCCATTTTGTTTTAAAGTCATCATCATGCACTTTAAAAAATCTTTCCATCTGAATTAGGGATGGGCCGATACCACTTTTTATAGAACGAGTACAAGTACAGAGTATTTCACTTTGGGTACTTGCCGATACGAGTACCGATACAAGTGCTTTTAAGAACTATGCCAAATGTCACATTTATCAAGCTAAAATCTGCTATTTCTTAGACGTTGATGAGCCAATTAAAATATAGAAAAGTAAATATTCCTACATTTCCAGAAGAACATAATTTACATTGCAGGTCAAGAATGTGTAATATTTATTACAGATGTCAATGGTTTACATCTCCTTCCCTAATTAGCTAAAGTGAGAGAAACACGTTTGTAAACGTGAACGCAATAGACGTTTGTGTTCGAATTTGCCCTAAGCATTGCAGACGTTTTGTGTAAGATAAGAATGTCTTTTTGAAGTGACTTTCTCCAAAACAGGGATAATGACCTAATCCTATATTATTCTGGTATTTGATTGTTTTATTATAAATCGGTACACAATTATAGCTGTACCATCACTGTGATCTATTGAACAAAATATAAATAGGCTACATCGTATTTCCTTTAAGTTATATTTCTTAACGTTAGTATGTCAGAACTCAGAAATACCACTATTTTGTTCACCCAGAAGTTTGGCAAACTACCAACATTTGTCTTTCCTCCCTGAAGGTGGCTTTCAGAGGCTAGGTCCGGGGCGTTCCTCATGCCGTTTTCTACAGTCACAGTATGCACCGAATAGCCTAATAACTTCCATCCTTCGTTCGTTCCTGTACTTAAATGTGCGCATTTCCTTGAGGAGTCCAATATTTTTTACCTACAATTTTACAAATATTAGGCTACATGAAAATAGCAATGAGAAAAACAATTTCGTATTTAACTCTACTAGACAACTGCTGAGGAAAATAGTTTTTTTCAAATGTGGCTCGGTCCTTGGAATGATTATGCATTTTAGGCTGTGATTTTGTGTACAACCTCATATTGCAGGGAAGCATTATTGCATTTAAATCGATTTTCTTTCTTTTTTAAATAGCAATAAATACAGTTTTACAGCTTTATAAGCATGGTCTTCGAATTAGAAAGTAGACTGTCGTTATCATCAATATAAAATATATGCATATTTTATATTTAACATATTTCCAATGAAACATTTACATGAATCAGATTTACAACTATGGCCATCTATGACTAATCTTTAAAGCGTTGCTCAGCATAACGCTTTTAAATGTGGAGGAAGTATCGGCTTGGAGTATCGGGCCTTTTTCACAAGTACTAGTACTTATGCCCAGTATCGGGCCCCATACCAAGTACTGGTATCGGTATCGGCCCATCCCTAATCTGAATTTTACAAAAACTTCCATGCCACAAGCTAATAACAGTGAAGGTGTGTTGTAAGTTGACAGCAGGACAGCACAGACGGTCTGACAATGTATCCGATGACCAGTGTAAAGCATTAAAATCTGAGCCAGAAACCAATATTGTGTGTGAGTGTGATTTTGGTATTTTTTATCAGTTAATAAGACTAAAGACTAAGGCTAGCAAAATAGCATTATAATGCATGACCATGTTCGAACAAAATAGGTATTGGGAATGTTTGGCAGGGTTAGGTCCTGAGAGGAAGGCTGAGGCCTCAGTTAAAAGGACAGAGACATTTGTTTTTCGAGCGCCTATTTAAAATTAGAGAGTTAAAACTGTAGGCGGTTAGAGATAAATAAGAGCCAAAAATAAGTGACTCGGGAAGTAAATAAAAAACAACAACAAATTACTGTAGATATGGGTAAATATGGAGCGTTCTGGACTAGTGTAGAGGAAGTGGATGAGCAGATAAATGACTGTAGATATGGGTAAATATGGAGC
>JACXGM010017766.1:0-19508 GCA_016801145.1 Umbra pygmaea | reverse complement strand
CAACACATTCAGCACCTTCCCTTGGGACAGCGCCTTGTAACGTCGCACTTAAGAGGCAGCTTAAGTGCGACGTGTTAAGAAGATTCTAAGGGAGACTTCGGGGAACACACTTACGAACGTAAACAACTTCTGTAAGATATATCTTTTAGAGTCTTCTTAGCGGGCTAAGAGTGAACGTTATCGGGGAACCGGGCCCTGAACATTTCACAAAGCCATTCTTACAATCAACAGCCTGTGGTGGAACACAAATGAAATAAAACAAGATTGTAGCCAACTTAAATTCAAACGAAGACATATTTGCAAAAAGAACACTCAAACATGTTCTGTAATTATATTGGCATGTTATGTAATTCATCCTCATAAATAATACGGTAAACAAAATCATGTTTGAAATATATCCTTGTCGATGCGTCCGTCTGGCGGAGCAGACATACATTAGATTAGATAGATGTCTTCATTGTCCACTGGGGAAAGTTGTTCATAAATGTCATCAGCTACGGAATCATGGTGTTCATGTATATGCCGTTAGTCCGTTTCATTTCCATCCATCAATTGTTCCATCTTGACGGATGTCTTAACCATTTTGAAAGTTGGAATTAAAACCATTTGGGGATAATCCCATTTACAATTACATGAATACCGACATCTGTAGCTGATCAGATACAATAACCTGCATGGTCATAAAAAGCCATGATGCCAACCCAATGCGTAATGATGCGCAATGGCTGATCTTGCGCTGTTAGAAGATGTGGCAAATGAAAGGATTCGGAGGGAACGCATTTTCAGACAGCAAGAAGACTTGCTGGCAAACGCTAGACGCTTTGACATCGACTGGTATCTGACCACTTTTTATTTGGGCCACGGTCCGACTTTCTTACAGCGTCTGCAACATTTTGCCACTCCAACGCCTTTTCGGCATTGGTAATAGGCACACTTTGCCCTTCAAACAACATTTTCCTCCTCTTTACCACCTCGCCAACAATATATTCTACTTCACATTGAGTGAAGTTTATTTTCTTGATTTTCCTGTCTCTGTTTGCCATGATTTCTCAATCAATGAATATTAATTTCTGGGCGTTTCACTGACTATTTATGGGCAATTACAGGCATGACATGCAGCCGCAAAAGCTGCGCCACATTTAGAGTTGATTGTGATTTATAAAGGGAAAACGGCGTAGGACGTGCGTGCGCACAATTTTATAAATCTGAATATTTCTTTGCGTACGCATGTCCTATATTTCGTCCGTACGCCACTTCTGATGCAAATCCACCGCAAAGTTTTATAAATGAGGCCCCAGAGCTGTACACGCAACACAGGAATTCAAATTCATATACAGATATGAATGTCTTTGTATTGCAATTGTTAGTGTTAAACTGCTATGAATGTGAGCTCAGTAGAACGTGAATGGTTTGGTGTGATCCCTTCTGCTTTTTGGCTGACAGAATTGTGTTTCAGAGGAATAACACATCAATCAGTCTCATTTTCCCCCGTACCTTATTCTACTAGCAGCCAGGGATTTTTGCTTAAATGTGTTCAACAAGGAGCAGGTTGCTACTCGTACATCACCGCACCCTTGAAACACGCTTGCGTTACTGCTAAAGCACTGGTTTACACATGGCCCCTGGTGTTTGAATGACAACATGCCTTTTAACACTGCTAGAGAGAGAGAGAGGGAGGACAGAACATATCGTAAACTCAGACAGTAGACTGAGTCAGGACTCTAGACGTTGTGGGATTTCCAAATCTGAATAAGGGGTCAAATAAGGAACTGCAATTTTTTTCACTCTTCATTAACAAATAAGTTTGTGTTTCTAACAAAATGTTGTGAAAATGATAAGAGGTTCAGAACCAGTGTCTGCTGCCTCTGGGCATGACCATGCACTAAATCAGACTGAGTCAAACAGAGTAGATATAACCAGGGAGTAAATCAAACTTGTTAGAACAGAGTAGATATAACCAGGGAGTAAATCAGACTGGGTCAAACAGAGTACATATAACCAGGGAGTAAATCAAACTGGTTAGAAAAGAGTGGACTGGACCAGGCAGTAAGTCAGACTGGGTCAAACAGAGTAGATATAACCAGGGAGTAAATCAAACTGGTTAGAATAGAGTAGATATAACCAGGGAGTAAATCAAACTGGTTAAAACAGAGTAGATATAACCAGGGAGTAAATCAAACTGGTTAGAACAGAGTAGATATAACCAGGAAGTAAATCAGACTGGGTCAAACAGAGTAGATATAACCAGGGAGTAAATCAAACTGGGTCAAACAGAGTGGACTGGACCAGGCAGTAAGTCAGACTGGGTCAGATAGAGGAAGGATTAGTGGTTTGTCTTTCTCAGAGCCAGGGGACAGAAACCTAGAAATGTTTAGATTAAACATGAAGCTCTGTTAACCATAGTCATGACTAAGTATTGTCCCAGCTAGGCAGGCCAACATGGTTGTACATTGGACTGACTCTACACGGACCAAAGGTCTCTGTCAGTGATCCAGTTCTCTAGGATGGCAGTCAGCTAAACATGGTTTTGATTTAGTAGATGTGTGCGTTGGTGTGTGAGTTTATCAAAGCTGAGTGAGAGAACAGGAAGTGAATTAGAGAGATGTTTAACGGAGCTGTGATAAGACCAGGGTGGGCCGAGTAGTGAGACAGATGTTCTGTGCATAGATGGCAAAGCACAATGACTGCTGATAGAGTAGCCAGATTTCCCTGAAGCTGTTCACAAACCAACACCATAGGGCCTCAAGACAGCAAAAGTTAGACACAAGCAAATAATAAAAAGTGACACACTGAATAAATCAACCAATAAATGCACAGTTGAAGGCTTCTTTGTTACACTGTGGCAGTACGTTGCTACTGACGCAAGATCGAAAAAACTTGACTCAGTGACCGTGGGCTTGCTATCAGGAGAGGCTTGAGGAGAGACACAGGGGTTCTGACGTCCGTGTTTATTGATTCAGTGAAGTGGCTGGAACAGGTGAGCTTGCTGCTAATGCTACACCCCCACCCCCTGGTCATCCCCTGACCTCCCCTGAAGGCCTCAGCAGAAGGTCTAAATGAGGAGCAGAAGGTTGGTACACAGGAACACAGAGAGCTGAGAAAAGTCTCAGGTGAGCTGGGTCATTTTCACTGTCATTTAGCAGGCTTGGTATCTAGGCCATCAGCAAAGCCACACTGAAAAGAGTCCAGCACACTATTAGGGCTTTTCCTCCACAGGGCCATGCCATACCACAAATATCATGGTTTGGATTGTTTCAATCTACCCCTAGACTGCATGAAACCAAGCCAAGTTAGGCTTCAGTTGTTCTCATAAGTTTGCATACCCTGGCAGAAAATGTGAAATTTCAGCATTGATTTTGTCAGTATGATTGCAAAAAAATTGGACTGTTATGTAAGGATAGTGATCATATGAAGCCATTAATTATCATACAGTTGTTTGGCACTTTTATAAATCATACTGAAATAATAATAACAGAAAACACACCTAAATGGCCCTGATCAAAACTTTTTATACCCTTGAATGTTTGGCCTTGTTACAGACACACAAGGTGACATACAGATATCCAAAGCCATGCAAATGCCAGTCGGGAATGTTCAATCACTTATTGAGAAGTGGAAGATTTGGGGATCTCTTGATACCAAAACAAGATCAGGTAGACCAAGAAACATTTCAGACAAAACTTCCAGAAGAATTGTTCAAGATACAAAGAACCCAAAGGTACAAAGAACCCAAAGGTAAACTCGGGAGACATACAGGCTGCTTTGGAAAAAGACGGTGTGGTTTCAAGGAGCACAATATGACGATACCTGAACAAAAATTAGCTACATGGTCGAGTTGCCAGAAAGATGCCTTTACAGCCCCAGTGCCACAAAAAAGCCTGGTTACAATATGCCCGACAACATCTTGACATGCCTCACAGCTTCTGGCACACTGTAATTTGGAGTGATGAAAAATAGAGCTTTATGGTCACAACCACAAGGCCTATAGTGAAAAGAATACCATCCCCACTGTGACGCTTGGTGGTAGCTCACTGATGTTTTGGGGATGTGTGAGCTCTAAAGGCATGAGGAACCTTGTGAAAATTGATTGCAAGATGAATGCAGCATGTTATCGGACAATACTGGCAGACAATTTGCATTCTTCTGCACGAAAGCTTCGCATGGGACGCTCTTGGACTTTTCAGCACGACAATGACCCTTATCACAAGGCCAAGATGACCCTCCAGATGTTGCAGCAGAAAAAGATGAACGTTCTGGAGTGGACATCACAGTTACCTGACCTTAATATTCGGGGCCTCATATACAACTATCACAAATGACAGAGTTGTGCTTCCACAGTTTTTGTCAATGGGCAATTGCTGTTCTGTATTTGATCATTATAATTTTTTGGCTGTGTATTTATGTGTAACAAAGCACTGCATAGTGGAGGAAAGAGTATTTGATGTGAATTGCATTTCTTCTTTTTTATAAAACATCAAGAAATACATTTTTCACAGTTTTTTATAAGCATTTCTCTGAAAGAGGAAGTAGCCTAGAATTCTCACCAGTAAAATTCTGGTCAAAGCTGGCCAGTCGACCCCAGGGCCAGAGCTCCAAATACTCCAGCCTCTCATTCACACCATGAAAGGGAACCAGGCTATAGAAGCCCAGATGTGTGGCGTGAGTGCTGGGTACTTATGTGCCTTAGTTGTATGGGCACCCTGGTATGAACCGAATGTCCCAAGACAGAAACTAAAACACATTTTTAATGCGTTTTACTTCACTGTGGTGTTTCTTTAAAAGTACAGCTAGAAAATTACAGGCAAGGCATTCTTTTGACTTCCTGATCTGTATTTGTCCCGCCCCTGACTGGGCTTGATTGGCGAAGGCTGTCCTTCCGATATAAATAAAACGTCATAGTGAGTTAGAGAACATGGCTTTCTTTGCTTGCATTCCTCCATTAGATATGTAAATAAGAAGGATTAGAGAGGGAATACCTGAAGAGCTGGACGATATCAACCTTGATCAAGTGTTATTGAATTGTAATATACAACCAAACAAGTTTGAGATGGAATATGGCAATGAAGAAATACGGCAATAGCAGGAACTATATCGGATGAATAAAGCCACTGCAGCCGCTGCTTCGGAAGTGGCCAGCTGTGAAAGTTATTATTGAGCCCAGGGTGAACTCACACTGGTGGTGTTTGCGGAAACTACTAATTAATGGCTACTGAGATAGAAAGTGTTTGTTGTAAAGAGTGGGGCTACATTTTTGGTTTCAACCATCTCCAGCCAAAAAGATTATTACATATGGTTGTTAAGATCATCTGAATTTCACATGGACCAATATGTATGGAAACATTCTTCAATATCCAGAAAATGAACTAGAAAAAACTGCCGGGCCCAGAGGGTGGAGCATTAGCAGACATAAGGGGCTGGTTAGCATGATCTAGCGTGTATTGTTTAGGTGTATATTTGGATGAAAAATAAAAATAATTATTGAAAGAATATTGCTCAGTCTGTAATTGGACCTAGCTATGTGGTATATCTGTCGATGGACTTCGGAGGATTTATCGACCGATTGTATATGGTAAATAGATACAGCTTCTCAATGTATTTGTCAAAGATTGTTGATGGTCCGCTAACTAGCTAGCTGTCTAGCTAGCATATACCTTGTGTTCGTGCATATCGTGTGATAATTGCGACTTAGTTTCAAAAGTTCTCTGTGACAGATTATTGTTCAATCTGTACCTACTAAAGCAAGATAGGTCATATATAGGGCTTCTGGAATTCGGTTTAAACTAGGGCTGTAAAGATATGCCTATTGCGATCCAAAATGCACTCCAGAGCCCGTTCGACTGGCAACAGTATATAATGCCCGCAACACGAACTTGGATATTTCATTTCAAAATAATAGCGCTCCTCATTCATTATAATAATCATTGTTTGTTCATTTTATAGATAGGTAGTGGGGTCTATGTTCATGTGTTGCTACAATTACTCTATTTTGGGTAACAACAGACTGTAGTGAATGATTTTCAAATGTACTCGTGTTTTTTTTAAAAGAGAAACTGACAATATATTCAATTAATTTGTGTACAACTTATTTGTTAATGTTTTTAATAATCAGTTATTAAAAACTTGTTAAATGTGCGTTTTTGCTATCACATACTCTTACTCTTTCTTTACACACAATAGAATTGAATTTGGTTACAATTCACAAGCTTTACAATGATTTCACAATGTTTATTGCAATTAATTAAAACTAGCGCTATTAGGTTGAAACTAAATACCTAATTTTGTGTGCGGGCATTATATACTGTTGCCAGGTGAACGGGTTCTGGGGTGAATATTGGATTGCGATACGCATATCGTTACAGCCCTAGTTTAAACCGATAAAACCCGATAAATCATCCCTGACACAAAATAAATGACACAGAAAAAATGCAGAATTTGTCCATTCATAGTAGCGCTATAATCCTAACAGATTTGATGTTTTTGTTTTATTTCACAGTAGTATGTACCAATTATCAAAACTGTGAAATACATAGGTCCTTAAGATAATTTATTTCAAAATGTTTCTAAGAAAATTGTACTTTAGCCTAGGTATGTTGGCTAAAATAAAACTTGCTGGCTGTCAGGTGTGACAGATGTGCTGAACGTAACACTTGCTAGCTGGTTAGGGAGTTGATTGACAGTTGCAGGGAAGTGGGGGGAAATTAGAATGCTAAAGCATGCCAAGACCTGTTAAGCCCTGAGTGTATTTTCCTTCAAGGTTTTGATCATTTTACCAGAACAGTTATTTACGCTTTGCATATATTTTAAATCACCAGCCCAATAAAATTAAACAGCATTTAAGATTGATCCTATATAAGCATAAATATGTATGGGGGAAACCGATACTGACGGGCATGCAAATAATGCAATGATAGTCACGGACACTAGGCGATGTTAATCTGTGATGAGTAGTTTGACAATAAGTGGCCAGCCCAGTACTGATAATGTACACAACTATATTAGGCTTAGGGACGCCCAAAACAAATCACTAGTTTTAATTAAGTTCAAACCACCCGTATGAAAACACAACAAAAAAATCAGAATAAGGTATCTAATTTGTGTTTAATGTATTTAAGAAATATGGGGGGAAAAATTACCGTAATAAAGCCAGATAACTAGATCAAGGGATTAAGCTACATTGTCTCTGGAAGTGACTTGCTAGGGGGTGGGCACTAAGTTCGCGTGGTATTTCAAGTGTGGACTGATACAGAAGTAGCAAAAAATGTTCTCTTGGTTGTTGTATATAACATAAATTATTTATCTATGGTAACGTTTGTAAATACTATATTAAGAAACAGATTTACTTTGGAATTTGAGAACAGAATCACTTTGTCTTCTCCCTGTCAGTTTCTGATGTTGTTCTCTCCTTTAACCCGTTGTTTTTCTTCTTTCTGTGACCCATCCATGTATCTCTGTAATGTGTTTAGGATAGTGCAGAGTGATCAACAGTCCTATTATCAGAGGATCTTTCATCCCCACAACCACATGGCTGAAGTGCTCTGATGGAATCCACATGAGCAGTGTGTCTGTAAAACACACATGCCATAAGACAAATGCAATGTTAAGGGAGTAACTAAAACAAAAAACAGTATTCAAGCATTGCTGCTTGGAAGGTTCCTACTGATACATGTTGTTTATGGATGCCGCCAGCTGTGTGAGGTAGTTTTACGGTGTTACTTTGCCTGTGTGCTTGTCTGTTAATTCCTGTGGGCAGGCATCTGTTAGTTCTACAGTGTTTTCTTAAGCCTTGTTTCCTCAACCACCCAGGTGGGTCACTGCCTTTTTATTGCTTCAACACGTCGCCTTCTCCTATTGATGGTGTGTGTGTGTGCGTGTGTTTGTGTGTAGATGTTATGTTCTCTTTAGATCCATGAAGGAAATCAATGTTTTATCATCACAGCATAATGTCTTTATTTAATTAAACAGTTTAATTGGTTTCATTCCCAGTCACCTTAGAGGGAACGTGATTGTTAATCCTGGCAGGCAGTGTGTTGCGGTATATTGGTCAAATCTTTCACTTTTAGGAGTGATTTCTGGGAGTGATTTTGTTACTTAAATGTGTCTCTCTCATCTATGTATTTATTGTCTCTCTCCCATCTCATGTGATTGTCCCACCTAAGCCCTGCTTTTTAAGCCCTGCGTATGAGCATGAGCCTCATGTCAAGTCAGGCCATGTTCGTTCCTGAAGGTTTAGCTCAATTAATTAAATTTATTTTATTTAGCCTTTTTTACAAGAGCAGTTGTCACAAAGTGCTTTGACAGATTTCTAACCTAAAACCCCCAAAGAGCAATCAACAACAGGTGATGCACAGTGGCTAGGAAAAACTCCCTTAGTAGGTGAAACCTAGGAAGAAACCTAGAGAGGGGCCAGACTCAACAGAAGCCTTGTCCTCTTCTGGCTGTACTGGCTGGGGCATCTGAAAGTACACAGCCTATTGTCTCTTTTCTGTTGGTGCTCAAACCCGGGAAAATCGCTAGCAAGCAGAGTGAGGTGTGGAAGTATTTCAATCAAGTCTATGACCAAAATAACTTAAAATCTACTATATGGTCTATCCCGGTAATAATCCTGGTAATTTGCATAATATAGAGAAGAGCTCTATTTTCCTGCACCTCGCATGCCAGCTTCATGCCGCCAGGTATCCCACCCTGCCCCGTAAACCAATTGAAATTGAATGAGGCAAAATACCATTAGCCAAATGAAATCTCTGAAATGGCCAGTTCTAACCCTAACCCATTTCAGGGGAGGTGCAGGAATATAGAGCGCCTTTCTATAATATGCAAATTTCAGACGAATGTCAGTACCAATATATGTGTCCATTTATGATCTCAGTCGTAGCTCTAAAAATGTCCAGTATGAACGGTATTATCACTTACAGTATCCTTACGTGTTTTTGAAAAAGTGGCTTGACATGCTAAACTTGACATGCTAAAAACAAATCAACAAATGTTTTTACAACAGCAAAACCTAACCACATGCCCATATGCGGCCAGCCAACAGCGAACCAAGTATAGGCAAACAAAATACCAAAATGCCAGTGGACACGGGCCATCAACCTGCAGCATTTTTTCAAGTTCATTGTCTTTTCGTTATGTTAAAAAAACATTGCTTACATTTGTTTTCTTTATTTAACAATTATTTATTTAATATTTTAATAGACACAATTCTTGCCAGAATGTGTAGTGGTACATGTGTTTACTGTATGCTTTGCGTCATTTCAGGCAAATTACATACACTGTAAGAAATGTGCATCCTGCATTGTCAGATTTACTTAACAGTATTATGTTTGATTTACACAACATGTTGTGTTTCTCCTCATTTTTGAAAATATTATGTTGGATTTATGCAACATGATGTGTTTCTGAGGAGAAACACAACATGTTGTGTAAATCAAACATAACATTGTTAAGTAAATATGACAACGCGGATGCACATTTCTTACAGTGATAACGGAACGGCAGCAGAATTAAAACTATACACTATCCAGATATTCTAACAACATTGGATACTATTCGAATAGTGAAAACATTTCAAAAGCCCATCTCTATTTGAGACATGCCAGGGTTACAATGTCTGACACTCCCCTGGACATTCCACAGCTGACTAAATGATCTAGGTGTCAGAGTGACAAACTGATGTCCTGGTGCCATGTTGTGTAGTGTAAGCTCTGTGGCATTAGTCTCTTTATGTCCCCGGCCAGGTGGAATTGAATGTGGTGGCAGGCTATCCAGAACAGGGCTTTATAAACTAGCAGGGACGCCTGGGATTCAATTCAGTGTTCCTGAGAGGAACAAAAGCATAGCTGTGGCCGGGAGGCCCGGATCTCTGCGATGACAGGACAACAAACACGCAGTCAGCTTCTACACTAACTGTGAGTTGCATGCAGATGGGACGGATTTTACAGACAAGATAGTCTATTAAAAGGGGTTGTCTTTCACAGACAGAGGAGTATGATGAGTAAGTGGAACAGTAAATGGTCTGCAATGGTCTACAGTAAATGATCTACGCTGTAAATGCAATGTTGTGGTGTAGTTTTTCCATCGTAAAATGGGCATGTTATGCTACAATGCAGAACTGAGCTACACAGATTTGGGGCGCCTCAAAAGAAAGTTACTGCATATCAAGTGGCTATGAAGGCCACTCTACAATCTTTTGTCATGCTGAAGAGTTTGCTGTCTAGCCATGGAAGCATCGTTCTAACATCTGACCAGAAAATATTTACTCTGCACACATTCTAAAGCCACATCTAGTCGATTTTATACACTACTAGGCAAATTCCCATGCCAGCTGAAATGCAACAAGACTGTTGTCAAAAACGAGGCGTTCATGCCTTGAAAACAAGCCTCCGAGTCTCGACTCTTGCATACTCACCTACGTGCGTTCACCCTGGATGCTCGTTAAGAGACCCTCTCACTGCTGTTTGTTGGTAGATGCTGGTGAGTTGTCTGTCAGATTGGTCACTACTGTACTTCTGGATGTGTAGAACACATTTAACATTTGAGACATTACATTGACCTTTCATAGTTTTTAATAACATAAAGGCATTTTTAATGTTTGATTATTGGCAATGTTTTGTGGTGTCAAAATGTGCTCGCAGTTTTTTCGATTAAGCATGACAAGGAAGTATAAATAAAGACGTAGATATAAAGATATCAGTTTTTTTGACTGTTGTACTGTATGTGCGACACATGGTTCTTCCCTTATGGCAACAGATCACACGCTGTGATTGCAAAATGCTGTTTTCTGCCATATGGAAATCTGTCAATGTTTGATATAATTTCAAATTCATTGTTGGTCTGGGTGATCTGTGGAACAAATGAATTTATGGGGTTAGAAAGTGGAGCTCTGTTTCCACCTCATTGTGTGAGAAGTTTGCACATAGCCTGTCTTCTCTTGAGAGCCAGGTCTGTTTGTAATACTCTCTCTCAATGATAAGACTGTGCTCACTGTGTTTGTCCTATTTGTTGGTCTGTTACAGTAGTCAGGAATTCTGCTACTCTGTACTATGTTTAGGGCAAGGTTTTCAAATTAGCTTCAGTGTTTGGTTGATTCCTGCCAGTGTGTGAAATCATTTATGTTTTTTGGCCTGAGGGTTGCTTGCCTTTAAGTGGCCATGAAACTTAAAAGTATTTTCTGAATTTTGAGGATTAGTGTAAATTACAGCCATTGAATGCAGTGGTTTCTGTAAGTGTAGTTATTTGTTTGCTCTTGAGCATCTATTCCCAAAGTGTGGTACACGCCGTACCCCTGGAGGTACACGCATTGACTTTCAGGGGTACGTGAAAAAAAATGTTGGTTCAACATTTATTTCAATAGTTCAACTGGCCTATACAGTAGGCTTTGGTAATGCACCTGAATAGCACAATGATTTTCAAATGTAATCACCATGTTGTGTCTGGATAAATAACAACACAATGTTGTAAGATGCTGATGTTAAGGCTTGGCAAGATCTTCGTTGAAATGATAGTTTCAGGAGTCAGGTTCGCACACCTCCTAGAAGAATCTCCTCAGACCCGTGATTGTCTCATGTGAGCACATGTGCTGGTCACCTTAACTTCTGTCTTAGCATCTAATCAACCTGGCCTCGCTAGTTGTTTATCAAATAACTCAGTAACCCTTATCTGTCTAATGTCCTGTCAGTAAAATATCCTGTTCTCTTAATGGCATCCACATGTATTAGACCTGTGATGGAATTAGAGTCTAACCTACAATAGATCATATAAATATAAGCTGTCTAATATATAACAGAGTTATAAGCTATAAGTCCTCAACCATAAGATACAGCTTATTCTGATGTTATAATATAAGAACTTAAGGGCTCTCTCTCTGTCCTACGTCATCCTTGGCCTTGCTTCCTTGTCTACTCTCCTAAAGGAAAGTCTTATCTGACTTGACCCTGAATATTCTCCCTGTCTGTCTTACATGTCCTGGAATCTTCCAAAAGGCCCCAACTATAGCTGTACAACTCTCTCATCTAGTAATACCATTCTAAACTGTTCAAACTGTATTTAAACATGATTATATAGAATCTACTTCTCAACAATGTCAAATGTCAAATACTTGGCATCCAACCATATTCAGTTGAATATGAATACCATGAGAAATAAAAACGAATATTTTTGCATGCTCACTCGTGATTTCTTTAAAAATTGTACATCTATTACCAATTCTCTGGAGGTATGAAAACCTTTCAGCGCAAATTTACATTTTACACATTTACCAGATGCCAGTTGGCTTGTCTGCTGTCAAAGCCATACAGTAGCTTAGTGCTACAACAATCTGCACCATCCACACATTTTTTCAAAGAAAAAAACAGAAAACAAATGTGTTTTTTGTGAGTCTTTACCATTTGGTAGAGGTGTGTGGAGCAGGAGTGTGATCTACCATTTGTTCCCTTTGACTGTGAGAGTGGCTCTCTTCTGTTCTGACATTGGTAACAGGTGTGGGTACTTGTAGGGACCATTAGTATAGTAACTTAGGCTATACCAGGGAAAGTGGGGACCTAAGGATGGGTATGTTAGGGTTAGGGCTTAGGGTTAGGGCTAAAGTATTTACTCTGTACAGGGCAAACAACATAATGGTGACCTATGAATATAGTGTGTGTTTGTTGTAGTGTTGATGTACATGGGTTTTTAAGTTTAGCTTGGGTAATATTAGTACATCTTATGATGCAAGATTTGTGCAAAAGTACAGTATATATAAGAGTGCCGCTGTCGACATTATCCTGTGAGTGTGGGTAGCTACTTCCCATGTCTTTTAAATTTTCTACTATTATATAGCCAGCAATAATAAAGCCTTTTTATAATCTTAAGGAGAGTGCCTTGGATTTCTAAATCTAAAAATGTATATACTGTATCTATCATCTACCTATTTGTCTTTTTATTTATCTATCGCTGTGTCTGTTTTTTTCTCTCGCTTTCATGTGGAGGGGAGACCACTTAATCCCTGGCCTGGCTCCTTTGTTCGGCCTCTCCATGATGAGATTAGAGCATGGGAGCTGGTCTTCTTTGCCAGCCAGCCCAGAGGACCCAGTTCCCCCTACCTCTCTGTGCTGATCTGGAGGTTCACCCTGGTGCTCAGCCAGCCAGTCAGCAGGAGAGTAGGGGTTTAAGCAAATGTGTGAAATGTCCTCTCCCTCTCTAGTTATCTCAATCCCTCACCCACGACTAGATGTACACTTGTATTTGTTTGTCCTCCGGCTGTCAGTGTTCACTGAGTCAGTGTGTGAATGGACAACTGACTGTCAGTCATCAGCAAGGATCAGTTGTTCCTACTGTGGAGATGAGGAATTTAACATGCTTTGTGTTTCATTCCATCTGACAACATCATCAAAACACCATTAGACAGAATGGTGACTTTTCTCAAGTTGTTATTTTCAAGTGAACCCTGCAAAACAGGAATCACATAGAGGAAAAGAAGGTATAGAATACAGCGTAAATATATTAAAAATACACATGAACAATTACTATCATAAAATACTCTAATTGTCACAAATCTGTCTTTTAAACCACTCTAGTGGCACATTCATTTTGAAGGAATATTAAAGCAACAGACCCTACCCCAAGTGTTGTCAATCTATTTAACAGAATTAGATAATCCACTGTATAATTTCTAAATTCAACTAACATGGCAGCAAAGTATTTTCTATCAAGACATTTGCATTATCATTTACTATAAGCACAGTCGATTAATACAAAAATAGTCTGAAACCCGTGTTCCCCAAGCATAGTTAACTTTTTGCAAAATCAACAAGAGAGTTTGTTTAAAGGGTCTCTGTGTATAGTCTGTCACCCTGTTAGACCAGTTTACAAAATCTTCCTGAAATGCCTTAGCTTGACATGATCCATTTTAGGATCGCTCTGGACAACATAAAAGAATATAATGTGTTGGAAAATATCCGGCTAATCAATGGAAGATCAAATCAAGTGAAGGACAATAGGCATGCACGATAAATCGCTATAAAATCGCGATCTCGATTCACCCCTGTTCGCGATTTAGTTTTGAAATGACTTTGATTCTCATAAAAAAATGTTTTTGTAAAGACATGTTCAAGGAGTTCAGATAGAGCCTGTACCAGGGCCATATTTAGTTCAATGTGTTATATTTTTATATTTTTGGTAGCCTATTGTACTTAAATGGCCAGTATTTACTTTATTTTCTTTATTCATTGAAGCCTTTATGTTTACAGGCTTGTGGTGATGCACAATGTGCTTTAGGTGCCAAAAAAAAGCTATGTTTTGTACTGCCATTTGTTTTGTTTTAATGTGCAATAAGCATTACACTTCATGGCAGAGAATCATGATATCAATTCTAAACTAAAAAATTGCGATTCATATTTTCCTCGAATCGTGCTGGCCTAAACGACAAGCTTTAAACCGGTAGGAAAAATACTGGTCAGGTAGAAGACAATGTTAAATGTTTTGTCCTCAAATAGCCCTGGTTTAGCTTTATTAGTTAAATGTTTTGTCCTCAAATAGCCCTGGGTTAGCTTTATTAGTTAAATGTTTTGTCCTCAAATAGCCCTGGGTTAGCTTTATTAGTTAAATGTTTTGTCCTCAAATAGCCCTGGGTTAGCTTTAGTAGTTAAATGTTTTGTCCTCAAATAGCCCTGGGTTAGCTTTATTGGCTTCTCCTTTAAGTTGCAAATTATGAATAACATGTAATAAGTTAGTTTACAAGCACGATTGTGCTTGATTACTGTCAAGTCAGTTTATTTATAAAGCACATTTAAAAATAACCGAGGTTAAGCAAAGTGCTGAGATTATATATAAGATATGATAGCAAAACATGCAAAAATCCTAGAACAAAGTTAACAAAAACAGAACAAGTGTCTCGATTTAGAAAGCCAACAACTGTCTCTTATTTGCTTCATCATTTCCGTGCTGCTGTTATGCTCCTTTGTTTCAGTGTTAGGTAATGAAGTCATTCCTAAACATGCTTTTTGTCATACTATCATTGCAACATTGTTTTGTTTGATGATCAGCACCTATTAGTGCTCATTTTCCAATAGCTAAAATGAAATGAACATGTGTTTATGGATTTTTCTTAACATAAATGATCTCAGTGTTGTTTAAACTTCGATAACTTTTAGTTTTCCAGTCCCTGACTACAGTCCGTTTGTCTCCTCTCTCTAGCTGTGACTGGGTGGAGATCATGGAGCCGCGCTCACAGCAGCGCATGTACGTGAACCTGGCGTCGGGGGAATGCGGCTGGGAGCCTCCGCCAGGAGTCACAGTGCGCCAGTCTGATGGCAGCCAGTGGTGGGAGCTGTTTGACAGCCACAACAACCGCTTCTACTACTACAACAGTAGCAGCCAGCAGACCGTGTGGCACCGCCCAAAGGACTGTGACGTGGTGCCTCTGGCCCAACTACAGGCCATGAGGAGGAGCTCCACACCAGGCCTCAAGGGCCCCATCAAGCCCCAGCGAGGGGGAGGAGGTGGAGAAGGCAACCGGAAACCCCTCCCCACTCAGGCCTACCCCATGCCCCCAGCACAGGATCCTGACAGCAGCGGGAGGTCCACACCATCTGACAGCCTGGACAGCCGGAAAGACGCATCCAGGTAAGGGCTCCACCATAATGTACATCCTGCACAGCAAAAAGTCCAGTGCTAAATTTACACTCTGTGTTATTATTATGTTATATTTTAACACTTAGGGTGTTGATTTAACACTGGACTTTTTGCTGTGTGAAGAGTGTGTTCGCCCACTTACTTTACAAGCCGGCCTGAACCGTGATTCAGTAAGCTTTTGTCTGCTGTTATCTATGTGAAGTTTATGGACACCTCCTGTGTTCAGCTAGCTGGATATGCAGGGCTGTGTACATCTGGACATCAACTGAGGATTTCACCTCGTGTACAGCTCAACAACATGAATCAATTTTGCCTGTCTACAGTTAGCCTCGCTCTGCCGCCGCGCGTGACAACCTCGTATACACAATATCAAATGTATTATGCAGCTCTCGTCCTTTTTCCAGGAAAATAAAGTGGGTAGGCTTTATTAAAACTGTGAGAAAACAGGGGGTGTAGACAAGATACACTTTGAGATGTGTGTACAACTGGAGAGTCTTAACAGATAGTCACATGATAGATGGAGGGAGATAGAGGCATAGAAATACATATAGAAAAAGACGTGAACGATGTCCTCACCGTTTTGGAGAGCTGTCAGTTTTATAGCATGACGGTCCACTATAATGAGAATGGCTGTAGATGGTAATGGGATAGTTAGTAGCAGGGTCTTTAGTCAAATCTGCCCTTTTACGTCCAATTGGAAAAACCTTGGTTGTAAATCCACCTTGATGATCCTTTTAACCACGTCGCTGCTACCCTCGGGCCAAGGCAGAGCTGAGCCTGTCTGAGCACAGCCCAAAATATCAGCATACAATATAGCACAACACTCGTTCAATTCAGCCAGTGTTCTGGTTAGCTAATTGACAGCCTAGAAAAAGCTAAAATCACTCACTACTGACACAATAACATTTATTATAAACTGGGTGATTTACTGCACTAATTGCGTTTGGTAACATGTTTTGAATAGCAATATGGCATCTCTGTGTTTGTGATATACTGCCAATATATCACAGGTGTACCGTATGTTGGCACTCAGTAATGAATGACTGTTTTCCGTGGTATAATGATAATATACTGTAACCTGGTGATACATTTCTTAGCTATACTTAAGCCAAGCTGGATTCTGGTTGCCGGCCTATTTCAGAGCACATACTACAGTATGAATAGAAATTGAATGCCTTAAAAGTGATCTAACATCTTGTTGTGCTTGGCAGCTCTCTTTAGGGATGGATGTGAGTTGTGCTGAGGCTTTACAGATGACTGTTTGTTGTCATCCTGCCATGACTTCTCTGTGTGGACCCTGTGCCCTAGTCTCTTTTCTGGAGTGGTGGGCCCCCAAACAGAACACATACTGCCCAGTGACACAGTAAGGAGATATGCTCCAATCATAATTTCCTTTATATCTATTTTCACACTTTCCCCCTTCAGACAGGAAAAGCCCTGTGCTGCTGAATGTCAAATGGGGGCTAAAGGAACACCACTGGTCTCTAGAGCACTGTCAGGCACTTGGCCAAACACAGTACACTACATTGAACCGTTTAGTTCTTTGCAAATATGTCTATTTTACGTTCCCAGATTCGGTGCTGAATATTTTGATCACACATCCTCCACATTTTCACACACAGGCACGCACGCACGCACGCACGCACGCACGCACGCACGCACACACACACACACACACACACACACACACACACACACACACACACACACACACACACACACACACACACTACTGTGAGTGTTTGAGGAATGCTCCAGTGATAAGTAGGTGATGGTTTACACATTACTGGGTTACCATCTCTTCCTCCAATTAAATTGTTCCCAACACAGTCCAGTCCTAATATGGAGGAGGAGTTTCCTTTCACGAAGAGCGGTAGTACAGGACCCAGCAACCAGGTTCTCTCTCTCTGTTTCTGTATCTCTCTCTGTCCCTCTGTCTGTCCTCTCTGCCTGTATTTTTTCTGTCTTCCTTCTGGTCTGTGTATGGGCTGATCATGTTTGGGGACTGGCAATAAAAGGCCACTCTAAAATGTGCAGTTTCATCACACAGCACAATGCCACAGATGTCGCAAGTTTTGAGGGAGTGAAACTGATAACTCCCACGCAGTGATTTAAAGCCACAAAAGTTGGATTCAGCACCACGGCCAGCTACGCAGCCTAAGGAATCACAAACAATTCATTTTGTCTGTTATAAGACTGCCGATTGCCGCACACAACTTAGTTTGAACTGCCTTTGAATAATTAATGAGCAGACACTAATTACTCGCTATACATTTATTTAGGATTAACAGCCAGCCAACTAGCAATGAACGTGCTTTGTATTAAGTAGCTAAATAACACACAGTTAACAAAAGTACTTAAATTCTCTAAGAGAATATATTCTGCAAACAGGCTTATCAAGGTTTTTTGGTTTTCATTGCCATATGGTTTAAAACCGAACTGTGAAATCACCGCTATCACCCAACGACCTCCACCCTATAGGTTCTTCTTTAAACTGTAGACAGCACCTCCCTAACACATTGTTAAACACAATTGACCTGATATGGCCTATTCTCCATGTTCACGAGTCGTCTTTGCATCTCATCCATCGCGTTATTAAACTAGGCTGTAAATGCAGTTTGCGTTGCGCTTTTTGTATGAAGTTAAAAAAACAAAATATGCCTAACTTTTTTATTACAAGATCCTTATTTTCACCTCAGTCGGGAAAGAAACAGACTATTCACCCTCCAACCACTGTAATGAATAGGTGTTGTATAAATGGTAGGCCGCCTTGTTGCACCCCCACCCCCCACACTTGCCATTAAACTCTGTTGAGTGGCTTCAAAGACTGGCCACTGCGCTGCATGCATGTATCTGCAAATCTCAGTTATGCTATTTTCCAAAGAATCAAATACAGTTGGAAAAGACGTAGACCATTTCTAACACAGACTGTTATTAAAAAAAAAAATTGTTTAGTTTTTAAATACTCGGAATGATAATTTTTTGTAATTATTTTAATAACATGGTTTCGGCGGTTATAGACTTCTAATGACGGTGTTCATCAATAACCGTCGGTCTCATAGTTATTTAATAACCATCACACCCCTACCTGTGATTGCCACAATTCCTTTTGAAATTGGAAAGTAAGCAATCAAATTATTTAAATCATTATACCCATTACTATTTTTATGTAATGACGGTATAAGTGCATAAAAGGGATTTTTATTTTATTTTGAATCCTCATGGAAATGCGTCAATTAAAGTAAAGAAACCAACAAACATTGGCTTTTGAATTTCTCAGTTTGCATCTGTGTCCCTTCCATGAAAGAATGTACACACATAAGCTGTTCATGAGTTTGAGACATTTCAAGTAATTACACTGTCATTCTATTATATTTCTTACATTTTGTAAATGCACTTCTGTCTCCATTCTCAGTGATTGAACAGCATCTACTCTGCAGCCATGTTGTCTTTGTTAATGACAACGTAAGGCCAGATAGCACTGCTCTATTTTAGGCTCTGTGTTTTCTAATGTAGATTTGTTGTAATTCTTTGATTGGTTGTTCTAGTCCTGTTTTAGTTAAGTTTGTCAACATATCACCAGGACCATTAAGATGAGTGGACACCCTAGTGCGTGGCTTGGTAATGTTATACGTAACCCTCAGCTTTTCTCCTCTTCTGCTGTATCCCTGTCCTCTGCTGACCTGCTGTTGGTTAGGGGAGGTTGCTAGGGGTCCTTCTACCCACAATGCAGCAGGAAGAAGACTGGATATGTCCTGAGGGAGCGCTACTGTTACCCAAGTTTATACTGTAAACTCATTTACCCCTCATGTTACATTGAGCTCTCTAAAGCTCTGTGTGTGTGTATGTGTGCTTGTGTGTGTGCGTGTTTGTGTGTGTGCGTGTGTGTGTGTGTGTGTGTG
>JACXGM010017765.1:0-10002 GCA_016801145.1 Umbra pygmaea | reverse complement strand
TGTGTGTGAGTATGTTTTTGTGTGTGTGTGACAACCCCTGCTTATGTGAGATTATGAATGTCTTTTTGTCTCACAATGTGTGTTCAAACAGATAGGAAGTACAATTTGAACAGGTGTTTACACCGAGAACATGATCAGAGACTGACAATGAATAGTGTGTGTGCATGTGTGTCTGTGTGTGTGTGTGTGTGTGTGTGTGTGTGTGTGCGTGTGTGTGTGCGTGCGTGTGTGTGTGTTGGGGCAGAGGCGATTCTAGAGACTGAAGGGGTCCTAAGCAGAAAATATTCTATTTTTTCCCCCATAACACTTTTGACTAATGTTCATTGACATGTTTTGGGTACATTTTTATAAGAGGTATATACAATGTATATCTGTATGTTTTTAGACTCTGTAGGCTTATTGGTTCATGTTGCTGTGTTACGGATTTTGCCCAATGTTTGGTTATTGATGTACAAATACCATAAAAAAATATATTATTATTATTATGTATATTCAAACAACAATTAACCCATATTTATGTCTATATTTTCACTTGTCATTATAACTTACAACGTTTTGTATGTTTACAACACCGTACACAACCTAGAATATTGACTTCAAAACACCATCTGTTTTATTTGTGCGTGTAATGCACATAGCATTTTAGATTTGCTGATATTATTACGGTTTCCACTGTTGCCATTATGTCTCTGTTTTTCTCCCTTTGCTTTAGCATTGTAAACCCATGTTTCTCTTGCCAATAAAGCAATTTCCTTTGAAATAGAGAACACAAAGAGATAGAGAGGAAGATTTATGTCTTCTCCTCTTTATCCGTCTGTTCTGTCCCCCTCTACGCTCCGCATTCTGTGGTTCAGCTGTCTAACACGCTCTCTTAATAGTGACACGCGCGGGCAGAACGAGGACAGACACCATGTCCGCAACGTCCCACAAGCATACTTTCACAACCTGCTGTGAGTTTTTCTGCAATAGTACAGAACGAGAGATGGGGGCAGGCATATTTCCCGCAGCCATACACATTACAAATATTTTGAAAACAAAGCCAATTGATAAACTCCATATCTGCTAGGCAAAATACCGCAGTGTGCAGTTGCACGTGAAGATTTGTGTTCTGTTGCCTAGAGAATTCAAAAACAAGGGGAACACAAAACCACACTGTAAACATAACCGGCGCCATTCTTGTTTTCCTTTGTCATTCATGCATTAAATATTTAAAATTTGTGCGTAATGCATACTTAAAAATATATATTACGGTAATAAAAAACATAATATGCAGTATATGTTGTTGTTCTTATTTTCCACTCGGTATGGCAATATAAACAAATGTTTACTATGACAATAAATCTATTTTTAATAAAACTGATTTGAGAAGGAGATTGAGCGAGAGACAGAAAAGAGGCAGAGAGAAAGCGACAGAGAGACAGTCGTTTGTGTTTGCATAATATAGTATCATTTTGAGGGAGAAAATGTGTGCAAAGCGTCAGTAGTTACATAAGACAGAAACCCCCGCCCCCACCACTGACCCACATCTGAGCTGGGCCGTGTGTGTGTGCGCGCGCGCAGGTGCTCGCGTGCACGTTTTGTTTATGTGTTAGAGGTGGGGGGGGGGGGGGCGACTCCAGACAGAGGTAGACATTGATTATAGAGAAGGGGGAGGGGATCGGAGGAAGTCACAGGGAGTCACTAATGTTGAGTAGAGGGGGATGGGCGTCTCTTTTGGGAACTAGCGCTCAATTATATGAGCGGTGGAACCCAGTGGGGTGGGGGTGCAGATAAATAAATAATTAGACAAACAGTCACCAGGAAGTGCACCCTGGCATCCAAACAGTGGTCAGAACACCAGCCAATGGGAGGGCAGGAGGACCATAACAAAGACAGACAGACACACACACCTAAATGTGTTTTGATACAGTCCTCTTGAGGAGCAGATCCCAGCGGTGTTGAGGCCGCGATACAGCTGACCACATTGGTGTCCTACTATTCACTGTTTGACGTTGAGCAACCAGCCTTTAAACGGACTGGCCTTATAGTTAGAACATTTATCAATTACATGCTGTGTCATAGAGTAAACAATCAACACACTGTGTTCATATTGGCCCACGCCAGAGTAACACAATCTATTTGCTCCCACCGTACACACACCCTGCAGACAAAATACACATTAGATAAATAAAACATGAATGAGTGTGTTTCTGTGCGTGTGAGTGGGTGTGTCTCAGGGTGTGTCTGCCAGGGGTGTGTGTGTGTGTGTGATTGTGTGTGTATCTTCAGGGCGTTGTGGACACAGCATCATTCCAATATTGACATCCTTTTTTCTTCCCCTGTTCACTTCCTATCTGAAATAGAGTAGACAATGCACACACACACATAGTAATTCACACACAAATATGTACATGCGCTGAAGTACATGGACAGTCAGACAGTCAGTCAGTCACACAGCCACATAAAGCACGCTCATCCATCTTTCCCATCCACTTTAATAAACCAACACACGCGTGCCCACACCCCTGGCCGTGAAACTCTCCAGCTTTCCCCACAGCATTGTGAATGTATAAATGCAAGAACGGTGATGGATGACAAACATCGACGTCCCATATCTCCACCTCTCCCACTGTTTCATTATCCATCATCCCTCCTTGTTTAATCGTCCATCTACTTTCTGCTCCAGTGCTGGCCCCACCCAGACACCCATTTAGCCTGCTTTCATCTATCTCTTCACTACCAGCACGTAGCTCCAGACAGAGAGGCCAGGTCGCCTTTTCTCATCCCTCACTGCGCCCTCTCTGCCAGGGACAAATAGGTCCCTAAGTGCCGCTGGTTGACGGATTGGCATAGGGTCCATCTTAAGGTCAGTAAAGAATCGACAGTCTTCCTCTCTCTGTCCCTCCCATACAGGCACACAGCTTTTCGTTCAGATGCATCAGGATAAGTAATCGGGAGCCTCTGCAGGTGGTGTCTAAGATGCTGTGTGATGTGTCTTCCTGTCTCCATATGGTGGAGCTATTTTAACAAACCTAAAGCTGAGGCAAACATTATGGCTAGCGGTTTCACACAACTAAAAATGATAGGCGCAAAAGAGTTTTGGGCTACTGTTTAATCTTCCCTGGCCAGTCAGACTATGCCCCATGGCTAAATATGTGGTGCTTTACTAACTTGGGTATTGACACAATTGTTTTCTGTTTTCTGTTGTTATCAACTCCCAATTCAAAGATGATCATACTATCTTTTAAATATGGATTGTTTATTAAAACATAAGCTATACAGTACATTTGCTACCAAATATTCTATCTTATTCATTGACACTGAGAGCAATTAACATGATGTCCAAACCAAAAATTAGATAACAATATCCTCGCTTTCTATTTTTAACCTATTGTTCCTTATAGCCTTCCCAGTGATTCGAAACGTCTTTCTGTCAATGAGCAACTGCCATTAGTTACATAAAGTGAAATGATTTTAAATGGTCTAATTAAAAAAGGCGGAACTTACAGGAATACATGTTTAAAAACGAGAATGAAATCATAAACTGCTTTGTTATTCATTGGATGAAAAATAGAAATGCGGCCTACAGTACTTAAAGGGGATGTTTTGGATGTTCAAACCGGTCCTGGATTAAGTTATGTATAGAACACAGCCTTGATAAATTAGGGATGCCTGACTGCTTTTTCTGCTTCCGAACTTGATCTTATAATCAATAAAACATATCCTCTCAAGACTTTGCTACTAGTGAACACTGGTCAGCAGCATAAAGGTTGGCTTTGCAGGGTTTTAAATGAACAACAATGAAATACAGAGTCAATAAAATGAACGCAATTGCCATAGATTTTGAGCACATTTCCGAATTCCTACATGGATATGGTATCAAAGATATATAATTTGACACATTTCAGATAAAGTATTTATATTTGTAAAGGCCTATACCTCTATTTACCATATGGCATGTTACTACCAAAACCAGGATGACCAAAACCAGGATGACCAAAACCAGGATGACCAAAACCAGGATTACCAAAACCAGGATTACCAAAACCAGGATTACCAAAACCAGGATTACATTTTAAACATGTTTTTAAGGACACGCTTTAATATATCCACCACTCCCACATTGTGCTCAAGCGAGTGGATATGACTGGTAAATTACCGAACCACAACAGTATGAAAAAGCGCTGGCTTTAACGTGTCCAACTGGCTGACAGATTTTCACACCATCACCGCCATAACACCAGCAGACAGACAGAGCCGAGCATCTGCTAGTTACTGTAGCTATCAGCTTATATTCGGCTCTCAGGGACAGTAGCTAGGCCATAAGTGTTCTCCCCTGTGATAAGCCACTGTGTAGGGCAGCACAGCGTTCCCCTACGTTGTCTAAAGTTAATAGTTTGGACTGGAACCCAAATATCAGACAGAGGGTTATGCAACCATCCTGCATAGAGAACCAAAACACACAACGTCGGTAATGAAAACC
This sequence comes from Umbra pygmaea, assembly GCA_016801145.1. Classification (NCBI taxonomy): domain Eukaryota; kingdom Metazoa; phylum Chordata; class Actinopteri; order Esociformes; family Umbridae; genus Umbra; species Umbra pygmaea. Next base: position 5,540 of record JACXGM010017765.1, on the reverse strand, counting down.
AGAGATGATGGGGGGGGGGGTCGTTTTGTATCCTGGTGATTGGTGGGTTTGACTAAGATCCTGTGGTTAACGATCAAGGTTAATGGAACTTGCACCAATCTTCTTCTGGCTTCCATGATTTGTTTTTTTCATTCCATCCCTGAAGGTATTTTTTATTTTACTCTCACACCTTTCATTTTCTGTCTCTCTCTTTCCATTTCTTCCCCTGCAACGCAGTTTTTTTCCTCTGTGGAAACGAAGCACTACCGGAGCAAAACACATTCCTGTCCGCATTCCTGCCCTAGGAAAAACAGATCCTAGAACATAATAAAAAGCTAAGCACGTCATTTGTTTTTAAACCCACTTTCACTGGAACAAGGCTGGGCTGATTCTGACTGTGTTTTGGTCTTTGTTGGTGTATATGTGTGTGTTTTCCTCTGTGGTTGATGAAGTGTGATGAACAATTACACAAACACACTCTAACCCCCACCCATTTTAATCTAAAGCACAAGCCTGTGGTAATATCTGATTATGAATTCATGGACATTCCAAAACACATACACATAGTTCACACTGCTATACCCAAAGACAAATAAAATAAATAGTTAGTAAAACAATTAAAGGCAGTAATTCAGCAATGTGTGACAATACATTTATTTTTTTGTGTTAGAGTGTGGTATATTGGCATGTTCCTTCATGTTTTCCAGGTCACCATCTCTGTCACTCTGACATCACTCTCACTGAGCTCAGCTCTCTGTGCCATCATTTAACTTCTCTGTCTCTGTGACATCACTCTCCCTCTGGGTTTCTGTGACATCACTCTCATATTTTATATCTGTAGGTCAAAGAGATCAGCAACCACACAGTAGAAAAAATGCTTCCTAACCCAAATCACTCTGAAGATATTATATCAGTCTGTTATTATATTAAATCACTCTGTGAAGATATTATATCAGGCTGTTATTAACTTACATCGCTTTGAAGATATTATATCAGTCTGTTATTATATTACATCACACTGAAGATATTATATCAGTCTGTTATTATATTACATCACTCTCTGAAGATATTATATCAGTCTGTTATTATATTACATCACTCTGAAGATATTATATCAGTCTGTTATTATATTATATCACTCTGAAGATACTATATCAGTCTTTTATTATATTACATCACTCTCTGAAGGTATTATATCAGTCTGTTATTATATTACATCACTCTCTGAAGATAATATATAAGTATGTTATTATATTACATCACTCTCTGAATATATTATATAACTCTCTTATTACATTATATCACCATCTGTTGATATTATATCACCATCTGATTATATTACATCACTATGTTATGGTATTATATCACCATCTGATTATATAAAATCATTTAGATGATATTAATTATCTTGAATTATATTACATCTCTTTGATTATATACAATGTATTTGATTGTGCTAAATCTCTATGATCATATTAAATCTATTTGATTATATAAAATAATGTTTGATTATATTTGACTAGATTAAATGTCTTTGATCATATTAAATCTATTTGATTATATTACACCACTCTTTAGTTTCCTATTCTCCTTTCTCTTTCCATATCCCTCCCCCCTCCCCCGTGCACAGAAGCAGGATACTGAAAGCTTCCGATTGGCCACTATAGTGCTGCTAAGCTCTTCCTGTCTTCCTCCCACTCCTCCTAGGCTCCTCTGATGCTCATCATCCGTTTCCTCTGTTTGACACACCGGTCAGCTGGGAGAATGAGCTGTGTGTGTGTGTGTCTGTGTGTAGGTGTGTGCACGGAATGTGTGTGTGTAGGTTGTGTGTCAGTATGTGAGCTGTGTGTGTACAGTGTGTGTTTGTGTGGGTAAGACAAAGTGTGGGACCTGGCATTCAGACGTGTGTTTTTTTGTGTGTTCCTGTGTTTGTGTATTTGTAAGTGTGTGTATGTGAGTGTGAGTACTATGAAGTGTTCAGCCATTATGGAGCTAATAAAGACTTCCTCAGATCGCAATCAGAGATGGAGAAGAGTGTGGTTGCAGCCACAGGGCCATACACAGTGCATTACAGATAGGCTAGGGGTTAAGGGCCATACACAGTGCATTACAGATAGGCTAGGCCACCACCTAATCACTATAATATGGCCACTGGCAAACTGCTTAAACAGATCTGAACATGGAAATAATATGTCAACTTCTGCAAGTGAACACTCATGTACATTCTGGAGTATATGCAAATATGACATTATTAACTTACTGGAAAATATGTTTTATCAATGCAAATACAATCTATGTGTCCAGGCCAGACACTTTCTCACACGTACGTATAATAACATACTTTTTCTTTTAGAGGGACAAATACCTGTATATTCTCCACTCTCACGCAAATTAATAGCTATTTTTTACATTCAAATGTAATAAAAAATATTTTGTGATGATAAACTGTCATTGCTAAAGAGGACTTGACCCTTTGAGAAAAGAAACAAAGCCGTGTGGCGGTCCAATTTGTAATATTGTTTTTTACCTTCATTTTATTCCAATCTTCAGCTAGTTGAGATGGTGAAGTGTTGTGCAAAATGGGTGAAAGTTAACACAACAAACAGAACAAATTTGTAAGTCACACTCAAGCTGCCCTTGTTGGCAGGGCTAACACAGCAACACACTTAGACAAACGCTACCATGCTAGTGTACAAATCTAACAGCAACACAGTATGACAAAGGCTACCATGATAGTATTTAAAGCTTAAATATCAACAAAGTAGGGTTAAGGCTACTAAGCTAGTATTCAAAGCTAACATAGCAATACAGTAAGATGAAGGCTACCATGCTAGTAATTAACGTTAACAAAGCAACACACTAAGATAAACACTAACATACTGCAGTAGTATTTAGAGCTAACATAGCAATACAGTAAGATAAAACCTACCATGCTAGTATTCAAAGTTAATATAGCAGCACAGTAAGATAAAGGCTAACATGCTAGTATTTAAATATAACATAGGAACACAGTCAGATAAAGGCTACCATGCTAGTATTCAAAGATATGGACACTAATTGAACACTGATTAACAATGTGACCTTAATTAAATGTGCTGAGTACCTTCAGAGCCCCCACCTGGTAGAGCCAGATGAGGACACCCCCATGAGTCTTGCCTCTCTCTAGGTTTTTTCCTAGTTCCCAGCTAGTAGGGAGGTTTCCTAGTGCATCACTTGTTGTTCCATGCTCTTGGAGGTTTTAGGTCAGGGAACTGTCAAAGCACTTTGTGATGACTGCTGTTGTAAAAAGGGCTTTATAAAACAAAATTGATTGATTAAAATAGCAACACAGTATGATCAAGGCTACCATGCTATTATTTTAAAGTGCCAAAAAATATTCTAAGTACATATCAAAAGGTATTGGGGAAAGGTTTTCGAAATGTATGGTTTTATAAAAATATTATAAAAGGTATTATAAATGTTGAACTTAACGGTTTATTATTATCAGCATATACAGCGCAATATATTGTCTGTCACCCCGTTGATTTTCTCAAGACAAAATCATCCAAATGAAATGTATTATTGTATATTTTCGTCTAGGTATTAGCGCAACTTTATACCCAACCCCTCTGCCCCCCCTTCTCCTGGTCTTCCCATTTCACACATCTCAAGCTAAAATATACAAACAAAAGGATTTGGAAGGTCCAGCACCACCAGTTTCTAACAGTAATACTCCAATGAAAACAAAATACCAATCCCAAATCAATTCGAAATAAAGTTCAGTAGAAAACTAGGATAATAAAATAATGTAGAATTGGGAGCTGAACTATACTATGTAGCTAGCATTGCTAACAACGTTAGACAGCATTGCTATCGATGTTAGCTAACTCAACTTTGGTAGACTATCAACAGTATTTTCAATCTAGCTTTATACCATTTCTAAAATATTTCGAGTGACAATAATATTACAAAAAAGTTGTTAGCTACTAAATTTTGGTGTTATAACTTTTTTACATTTTCATTTTGTTTCTGCAGTTTCACTTCTAGCTGGCAGACCTGGATTTTATCAAGGGCTTCCTTATATATCTACTCAGTAGGATGAAGGCTACAAAGCTAGTATTCAAAGCTAACAGTGCAGAACAGACAAACACTAATATGCATGTGTTGTTCATTTTGTGCCATCACTGGACATGTAATTAGCTAGCTTTGACTTGAACCTAGTATGTCTAAAAACAAATCTGGTCAAAATTTTGGCCAACTCTTTAATGTAAAATAAACTTTCAGGTCTTGACCTAAATCTATTACAGGGTTTGGTTTGTGCTTTGCTATTGAATAAGACATTCCAAAATTGTACATTTATTTAATGTTCTTCTAATCTTCAAAAACCCAAAAATCACTGCCACCAACATGTGTGATTTCTGATAGCAATCAATACTGTGGAATGCAATGTGTTTGGTTTTCACTACAGATAACAAAACTAGAGTCGTTCTAACATTGATCCTTCTGTTCAGTTTCTCCATTCTGGAGATTCATTTTGCTGAACTTGAGTCGTGGAATTACATAATTTTGATTGACTGTATGATTGATGGGAATGACTTTGTCTGATCTCAGTGAACTACTCCATGTTTGCTGATTTGCAGGCAGATTCTGACATATATGTCACAGGTGTCCTATAGGGTATAGGGTGTCCTATAGGGTATAGGGTGTCCTATAGGGTATAGGGTGTCCTATAGGGTATAGGGTGTCCAATAGGGTATAGGGTGTCCTATAGGGTATAGGGTGTCCTATAGGGTGTCCTATAGGGTATAGGGTGTCCTATAGGGTATAGGGTGTCCTATAGAGTATAGGGTGTCCTATAGGGTATAGGGTGTCCAATAGGGTATAGGGTGTCCTATAGGGTGGGACACCTGTTTCATGGGACTGAGTAGTGGACTCATGTAATAAAAATGTTTATTTCTGTTAATTTTATATATTGTGTTCTTTTATAGTATTCCAGTGCGTATGTACTGTAGTCTTGATTTATGGTTACATGGTCGTGTAAGATTGTGTGTGTCATAAAGCTGCGGCGCCACTCCCCTGAACAGCAGTAGTACTTGATGAATCTCATTATAGTAAATGAAAGTGCCTGGTCTTTAATTGTTAACATCATTCAGCTGTGTCTATGAGTTCCTATTTAAGCTCCGCTGTTCAGGGAAGTGGCCGGTTCATTGTGATATTGTCACATATTTTTCTTCCTGGTTTTATAAGGACTTGGATTTACTCTACTTTTTGTGCCCTCACCACGTCAAGTGTTGTAAGTAGAATAACTACCTATTGTTGAGATAAGGCGTACGCTTAACAGATTGTTAGCGCGTTCTACGCCGTGCTTAAGAGCATAGTATAGTTGTAATAATCACTCCCAAGGTAAAAAGATAACAACGTTTATTTTTAACTGGTATGAACTGTCCATGGGAAAAGGCACAGAATAATCCAAAAAACAGGCAAAGGTCAGACCGGAATAGCATATATATATGGCTAAGGCACAATAGGGAAGTCCATAGGCAGAATAATCCAAAAAACAGGCAAAGGTCAGACCGGAATAG